>CATIWF010163017.1:0-20912 GCA_949630135.1 Balakata baccata
AGAAGAAGGGTTTTTATACTTTAGTAAAGATGTCACTTTGGTCCCTCCTTGTTTTTGCCAAATATCCACTTAAAACCTTGGCTTTTACTTCTTTCTTATAACTTTTTTCAACTTTATATTTTTTTAATTAAATCACCCACATCAAAAATAAAATCTTTTATTAATCTTTTAACCCCAATTTTAGACTTTAATAATATTAATTGTGGCAATTAAACATATTAATTATCCGGACCTAAATTACGGGCATTACAAGGTCAATGAGTATTAGAAGAGAAGTTGGGTAAATATACATGAGATGTGCACATATCAAGAGTTGATAGCCTAATATGTGTGTATACATCAATTAATTGATAGCACAAGGTTCGATAGTTGTATGAATATGCAATTGGTATGGATCAGATACCTACCAACTAAAGTAAGGTTGATTTGTTGAGTTGCTTCAAGGTCATTCTTAGCAAATTGGATATCGACCCACTAGGAGGATTTACATATATGTTCTCTCGAATCCATAGTAAGGGTCATGGGTTCGCAATAAAATAGTGGGAGCTATAATGCATTTTATTAAATACCTAATATCATGCATTTATTCATGTACACACTTCTACAATCTCGATCTTTACATCTAGGTTGTTAGAATCATATTATTCAATGTGGATCAAAGTGTAATCATGAGTCATACATTTTGACTAACCTAAACTTCCTTGACTAGCATAAAATTGAGAATGGTTCTCAAATCCAAAGGGTTGCCAAAGTCTTAGAATAGCTATTTTCCTTCTCTTAATGCTTGAGATGCAAGCGTTATGAACAATTTGCACACAAGAAGTACCTGAATAACAATGGATTGGTCCTAAATTGTTCAAACTTCAAAAGCATTTTGAAATGGATGTAAAACCATTATGTATCATCTTAGAGAGATGGCCAATGAGCAAGCTAGCGCTGAGTGATATGAGATATCTAAATTGCTATACTACTCCAAGATGATAGAAAGGAGATCTAAAATGTAACATGTATTATAGATAAAAGGAAAAAGTAGAGAGATATCTTAAAAGGTACTTCCATTATAGTAAGAGTTACAAAATAGAAATGGAATAACAAAGCTTATTTTGAGTTTTTCAAGAGACAGAAGAGAAGGCATATAGATGTACTTTTTACTTCAAGTAAATTTGATAAAGAGGATAACATTGTTTCTTATAATAACACATGGGGATTAGATACTTCATATAGGTCTCACATATACTATATATGCAAGACCAAAGAAACAATAGAAAGCTTAAGAAATGAGAGTCAAAACTATGCACATTGGCCATATAGCAACAGTTGCTGCAATAGCTATAGGGCTTAAGTTTCAACACTCTCTGTTAAGCTTGTTTAAAGGTTTAAACAATTGCAATTTTGATTTAGTTTATGAATAAAGAATATAATTTTATTTAATAGTTAAACCAAAGTTCTTCATTGGACTTTAAAGAACAATTGTTGTTCTGTGTGGTCAAATGATATTCCTTATGAAACTAAAATATTATGCAGTAGAGTTTATAATCTCAAAATGCTTGATTCTATCCTTAATATCAAATTTAAAAAGTTGATGACCAGAAACCATATATTATGACATTGTCAACTTGGACATATAAAAGAGAATCATATGATGAGTTATGACAACTTGAGGTCATTTGATTGTGAATCATATGACACAAGTGAATCTTTTTTACTAAATAAGTTAACAAAAACACTTTTTAGTGAAAAAGAATGAACATGCAAATGGATTGATGGACTTTGTATATATAGATGTATGTGGACCAATGTTCATGCATGCCATAAATGATTTTGTCTACTTCATTACCTTAATTATGTTTGCTCATAATTCGAGTGTTTGTATATAGTGAGATACAAATTTGAAACCTTTGAAATGTTCTAAGAATTTAAAAATGAAGTAGAGGAACAATATAGTAAAAATATTAAGACACTTTGATTAGATCAAAGTGAAATAATACTTCAGCTAAATGTTTCAATATCATATAAGAGATAATAAGATTTTATATGAATGAACCATATCTTATATGTCATAGCATAATGTTGTGGCTAAAAGAAGTAGCCGAACTTTGTTAGATATGGTAAGGTACATAATAAGCTTTTAAAATTCCTTAAAGTTCCTTTTGTGGTCATGCATATGGGATTATGTTTATATGATAAACATAATACTTTATCAACCAGTTGATGTTATTCCATATAAGATATTAAATAACATAAAACCTATTTTTTCATAAATGAAAGTTTAGAATTATCCTGCTTAAGAGAAGTAGATAATATTGGATTAGTTACGAGCTCAATCTAAGCTTATGTCTGTATGTGGGATAACCAATAATAGTCACTTTGGTTATCAGTTTTACCACTGTTCGAAGCAAAAGATGTTTGTTTCAAATAATGCTATCTTCTAATAAAAGAGTTTCATCTACAATAAGATAGTGGGAGCAAGAATGAACTTGATGAAATTCAAATATATACTCAAGTAGACACAAATCAACTAGCAAAGCTCAAATATATTATTCATATAGATGAAGTAACAGTAAGACCTTATGAAACACAAGAGCTTCATAAGTAAAGTAGGATACGAGTTGTTCCTAAGAGACATAGATCTCTTACAAGTGAACAAAATGGTTGTATTGTTCATAGAGGATAATGAGCCTACTACTTATGAAGAGATTCTAAAAATTTCAGAATATGACTAATGACGATAAGCCATAAGTTAAATACATATTCCATGTCTATAAACCAAGTAGGGACTTTGGTTAATCTACCTAATGGGACAAAGCCCCATTAAGTACAAATAGGCCTTTAAGAAGACCGACATGGAAGGTAATGCAGTTTATAAAACTAGAGTTGGTTTTTAAAAGATATCGTTAAAGACAAATGTTGGCTTTGGCAAGACTTTTTATTTCATATACTATGCTTAAATTCATCATATTACTCATAGTCATTGCTACTCATTATGTTGGAAATCTAACTTAAGATATGTGCATAACACAACCTAAGAGATTCATATCTCATGATGATGAAACATGATGCAAATTGTAAAATTTATTGATGAATTAGTGCAAACATCCGGGAGTTAAAACATCTAAATTGATGAGATAACCAAAGAGTTTGCTTTCTTACAATATGTGGATGATTCATGTATTTTTAAGAAGGTTAGTGAGAGTGCTATTTTGTTCCTAGTGAAGTATGTGGAAGACATATTGCACTGTAAGTCCAATATGATTGGAACAACAAAAGGTCTAAACATGTACTCAATCTTATCAATTGATTTTAGAAATCAATGGTAGAAGTGATGTAATGAGAGAAAGAGTTCCCATTGATCAGAAAATATTTAATAGTCACTAAACAAAAACCCCAAAAGGAATATAATAGTCATATATTTGCCTATAGTGTAATGTACAATGACGATTGGTTTTAGTGCAAGTGGGAGATTATTAGAGATGTGCCCAAAAGGCAATCGCCTCTGGCACTTAGTGTACACATTCATAAAGACATTTTTTCATTATATTAATATTCATTTGCATATAAATTTATATAGATCTTAATTACTGATTAATAAAAATTCATGATATAAAATATAGCATGAAGAAAATCATAATGAGATCATGATAATGAGATTCCTATCATATGTAATTATGTTAGTATTTAAATTATCTCTAGTCATCAACAACATGGAGCATTGTTAATCCAGATAAACTTGCATATATTATACTCTTTGATTGGATCAAGCAGTAGATTTTATAAGCTGTGAACATGAGATGTTCAAAGTTAACGTGTAGATGCTTACTAAAAGTAGTCAAGTATATTGGATAACCTGCTACGAGACGATGATATGGATTATCTATTCAAAGTTGAGTCAAATATGAGTTGGAGCGGATGTGGTAAAATTTATTATTTTTTTAAAAAAACCCTAACTTATATCTTAACTGTCTCTCCTTTATCGTTATCTCTTTCTTTATCAAAGCCACTGCCACCTCCTTTCACCCTTCTGTCTCCTTTATGAACTTGCCACCTCCATCTCTTCTTCTTTCTCTTCAGCTTGATGAGGTAGAACCGTTATGCCCCTTTTCAAATTCCACTCATTTTTCTTAGATTTCGGTCAATTCTAGTTTTTTCTCTAAGTAAACATTTGTGCAGGTAATTAGTTTATTAACTCCCCTCTCTTTCCCTCTTTACCACCTCCTTCCTTCTCTAGCCCTTTCATCTGCATTCCTTCACTCTGTTGCTATTTAGGTCTTCTTCGTTCAATGCTAGACTGACACAGCACCCATGACACATGCCTATGAATCTTGGCCATTTCCTAAGTCTTCTTCATTCAGTATTAGATTTTCCACAGTACCCATGACACACAAAACTAAAATTTGCATTCAAAGACAATAATTTTAGCCAAAAATTATAATCTACAAGAGTGTGATATAAGAAACACAAAGAACCAACAAGCCAAATCAACAAGATTACTAGAATGATGATTATGCTGAAAAGAGAAATAGAGAAAGTGAAAGTAAAAATTTGCATTTTTGGTTGATTGTAGATGAGAGAGATAGGGGAAGAGTTTGTTATTTACCCTAAAAATAGAGAAATGGGTGACAATGGTTGTTTACACTTTATAGAGAGAGGGAAGACAATAACTTTTTACAAGATCTAATCTAAGAGTAATTTTTAGCCGTTAGATTTCAGAAAGAAAAATAAAAATAGCAAAAAAAAAAAATGATTTTTAAAATGATATGATGAAGTCAATTGCGATAGCCAACGTGGAAAGTTGACTAAATGGCTGACTTAGCTATTTTTTCTGTTTTCCAAAAATTCCAGTGTTCTTACCCGTTTTTCTGTCGGATGCTAATTTTAAAAAGAAATCGTAAAGTATGTGTATTCTTTCGTAATTTGGCTCCACTGAAAGTATAAAAGTTTGTGATCTTTTTAGTAATTTAGCCTTCTTACAAACGATAACTCATAATAGTACAAAAGAATTCATTTCTCTCTGCACCAATAATCAAACTTCAATTAAAACTCGGTCCAAAAAAAAAAACCAACTTCAATTAAAATTTTCCGTGTCAGGGAAGCCCAACATGATCCGTCATGTGAGGGAATGCAACATACCATTGCGCCTTTCTAGCTCTTTTTATCTATCTTAGATTTATTCATTTTCTTTCCACAAAAGCTACCTTGTTTTATTTTTTTATTTTTTAATGTGGTACCGAAATTATTTCTATTAACCTAAAGCAACTGAATAAAATATCGAAAAGACGGTGAAATTTTTTTTTAAGAGTATTTATAGTAGTATTATAATTATGATTCGAAATCAAAGTTTTTAATTAATATAGAAAAATTTCATGACATTTTATTTACACTCTATTGGAGATTTATATTTTATTTCGTACTATAAAAAATTATGATTATGATTAATGATATTATAATAATACACATTAAGTCACCGCCAGAACTGGACCATTTTTCTTATCAACATTAACATGACTTTCTCTGAATATTTAATTGCGCATTCATCATTCATTATTGATAGGTGCATATTGAAAGAATTGGGTCGTTTTCTGGGTAGTAGAGGAGAAACTATATGGAAAACGACTTGGATGTTGGCTTCTTAATTACTTGCCACCGTTAGGACTTAGGACTAATAAAATATAGGAATGAAAATATTAATTTTATTGGCTATTTTTTTGGGTGAATTTTATTTACGGTCCTTCAATTATATAACTCGTAACAATTCGGTACCTGAAAAATTATTTGTAATACAAAAAGTACCTCAATTATCTAACTCGTAACAACTCGGTACCTGAAATATTATTTGTAAAATAAAAATACCTCAATTTTTATTTTATAACACAAAAATACCTCAACTTTTATTTTATAACTAAATAGTATTTCCGTATTTGAATGTTAGTCTCCCTAATATAAGTGTGATATAAAATATCCACATCAAATAAATTTTAATAAAAATAAAATTAGATATAATATTCACATCAGATAAATTTTAATTTTACTGATTGTGTATTACAACTAATTTTATTTTTATTAAAATTCATCAGAATATTTCATGAGGCAGACAGAAGTGACATTTCTGGAGAAAAGGCCCCTAGTTTTATATATATAGATATATATTTTAAAATAATTGCCAACACTTTTTTTTTTTTTTTTTTTTGTGCATGTTGTTTTTATTTGTTTGCCAAATTTTGCTTTAATTTGAGAGATTAGGTATGAAAGGTACGTTTCAAAGTCAAATTTTGTTTTCTTTAATTTTGCTGTTTTAATGAAAATGAATTAAAAAAATAAAAAACAAAGAAAATTAATTTTT
Organism: Balakata baccata; assembly: GCA_949630135.1. NCBI lineage: Eukaryota > Viridiplantae > Streptophyta > Magnoliopsida > Malpighiales > Euphorbiaceae > Balakata > Balakata baccata. Next base: position 6,338 of record CATIWF010163017.1, read on the forward strand.
ATTTCTTTTCCATTATTTGATCAATGCTAGGAACCTAGAATTTGAAATTATACGAATATTCATCTCTTTATAATTATAATAATGATGTTTAACTCTCGCCAATATATATCATGCGAAAAGATTTTCACAAATAAAAATGATAATTAAATCAATTTGGTTGACATATTGTATTTTTTTTCGAGATAAATAAATGATATTTTTCAAATCCTGTGAAGCTCTCTTTTAATTTTTCAACAAATTGGTGATAAATACTTAAATAAAAAAAAAGAATAATTACGTTAATTTACTAATATCTTCACAAATAAACTTTCAACTATGTTCTTTTTGTTTCTTATTTTTCTGTCCTCAATTTAGGAATTTTCTTTCTTTCTTTATTTTTTTCTTTTTTCCTATTTTCTCCTTCTCCAATAATTACCCGTCAATGAGTTTAGATGGTAACTTTTTTCAAATAGGTTTCTTGTGACTGTTAAATTTCTCAACTTGTACGTTTTTCATCTCTGTGGCATTGATTTTTTCATTATAATTTACGAGATCTTTCTGCAGTAAACATTTAGATAGAACTACCAGAATAAGTTGATATGTTGAGAGTAAGAAGCAATTGTATCTTACACATAGAACAAAATAAAGAAAAAGGAAAACAAATTCAAAGATAAAAATGTAAAATCGAATAAATCTATCATACAATTTAGTTTGACAGTTGATTGGTCATTTTCTATGGCCAGCAGATGCATTAGAACCCCAACAGCCACAATGAACATAGACAACTTACTTACCAGTAAAACATATGTTCTTCGTGATGACTTTCTATACTCTTCAAAGATAACTATGCCCCAAAATGTACTCACAAGTGGAAGTGCCTGAAATTTTAACAACCAAATTTTCAATGTAAATCACTAGCTAGCAACCCAAATATTCTCAACATTACAACTAAGTCTATTATGATATTACTTGTTCTGCAAATGCGTAAAACTAACCTGAACAGCACCTGCTGCTGCATATCCTTCAGCTTGACCACCCATAAATTGAAGGCCATTACCGAATCCACATAACAATCCGGCCAGAAAAGCCCGTCCTCTTCCAATCATTAATATAAGCCTTCAGTGACGATCTTGGTAGGTTCAGTACTGGCCGGTACAGGAATGTGACATTTAAAATGATGGCAAGCACGAAACAGGACACCTATGAAGCACATGCACTTTAACTACATAGCGTGTTGCGTTTCCAACACGTTTCTGACACTGATACTTGTCGGATACTGACACGAAACATCCTTGGTATGTTTTGTAATTTTTAAAAAATTAGAAACACATTTATTTAAGTTAAAAACATATTTTTTCCTTCTGGAAATCTTAAAATCTATATGTGACACTAATCATTGCTCAATATATTTGATTGTATGTCATTTTTATTTAATTCATATAAAAATAATAACTTGTAATTTTTAATATTTACACGTTTCCCCCCACGTGTCTGTGTCCTATATTTTTTATAAATCTCGTTTTTCAATGTCCATATCGGTGTCCGTATCTGTACCCATATTCGTGTCCATGAGAATGCAGAACTAACTTGGGAACCCCTTCAGTGTGTGCCATTGATCATTTGTTGCTAAGTTGAAAGCCGGCGAAAAGATTGAGAAGCAAAAACCAGCAAAGAAAGTTATTCGCAGTCCTATTACAGTTCCCTTCCCAAACACCTGCAGTGAAAGCCCCATAGGTGTAGCTTACGCATTTCAACCAAGAAAGAAGCTACAAATTACAAACCTTGATTGATCTGTTCTACTCAAGTCCTATGAAGAAAGCTGCAGTTCCAGCCTTTGCCTTCTCCCCCGGAGCATTTCCATTCTCCACATCCTTCGTTCCTATACCAATAATAATATATATAACAAACAAGGCAGCAAAAATACTGAAAAGATTGGCTAACAAATGGTAGTTGCATTCACCAGATTCATACCATTGCTTGCATATTCTTCTTGCTTTGTGGAGGAAACTGCTGCAAGTTTGTAATCATTCGATAATTTCTGGAGCTTTGCTTTATTATCAACTGGATTCGATGAATGAACTGCTGAACCAATACAAACAGCAATCAAGAAGCAACCGACCCCCTGAAAAAGAGTCTCTGCCCTATTAATTTTGTCATCCAAGAAGTAGTTCAGTGTTGTTCCTGTCGTTGAAAAATGTGGGAGCTGAAAATTCCATACTTATAGAAAGGGTCAAACAATCCTCAAACATACAGACCTATCACAACAGTTATACTAGTACTGACCACTTCCACTACTGATAAACCAACAAGGGCCCGAGCGTACTGTATTGATAGATTGCCAATACTAAGACCCCACTTCACCCACCATTGCAAACATAACAGAGGGCCAATTATCCTGTATCAATAAGATAGAATCAACCCATTTCATCATTTTATCAGAATCCAAACAGAAAAAACTTAATTACCTGAGAAAGTTGAGTTAGAAAATTTTGTGCCTCAGGTGTGCTTTTCCCAATCTCACCAAATGTGAAAGCTATGATTACAACAGCCAAGAGATTGGAGATGGAATAGTCAAGGTAGGTATGCTGAGGAAGGCGGCCTGGTCTTTCCAGCAGAGTCATTATTGCAGACCATGTCCCGAAGAACAGTAGAGAAAGTAACATGCATACTATGGCAGCTCCACCATTACTCTCCACTAGATACACTTTTTAGAGAGTCTGCTACTCTAATATTTAAGCACAAAATGTCACATGAAAATGGATTTTGTTAAAAATGTAAAAACAAAAAGTATAAGGGGAGGAAGTGGGTACATCCCACGTTGGAAGATTGGAAAAAATTATAATAGCTTGTAAGTGTTGGGACCACCAAACCAAAATGTCTTAGTCTAGGACATTTTGGATACGAGGCAACCCCATCAACACTCAAATCCCAATAATCCTGCACTCTCCCATCAATGACTATGGACCAGGCCTATCAAATTCCAACGATTGATATTGGAGTCTAATGCCTCACGGCGCTTGAAGATCCAAATATCCAAAGAAAAAATGAATCCCAATATCAATCAGAGCTCCAAGCACCTGATGGGTTGGGCTAGCAAATTACAAATTAGACCCACAAAAAAGTTCAAGACCGGAAGGCTCAATACCTGAATCCCAAGAAGAAAGGTTGAATGAGGAAGCCCTGACAGACAAATTAGACCCACAAAAATGGTCAAGACCTAAAGGCTCAATGCCTGAAGTACAAGAAGAAATGGCCAGTGAGGAAGCCCATGCAAACAAACTAAACACGTGACATTTGAGATTAAAAAAAAGTACGAATTCTTATACTATTGACCCCTTTCTACATTACAAAATGGACCAGGAGTGATACAGCAGTGCTATGGACTAAGAGTCATACAAGTGCGACAGTGCTAAAAAAAAACACTGGCACTTTTTTCTTTTCATTCCATAACATAAGATTTATCAAGTGTTAATTATAGGTTCCTTAAATTTGAGTAACAAGTTTATTATTTTTTATTTAAAACTCAAGTTAAGCAAAAGTTCTACAAGATTCATTGATTGTTAACTACAAGTTTATTAAATTTAAGTGTCATATTCATTACTTTTCCCTTAATACTCAATCAGATTAAAATATATAAGGTTCATTGATTTTTAGATATAAGTTCATTAAATGTTAACTACAAGTTCATTAATTGTTAATTATATGTTCATTATTTATACAATACAAGTTCATTAAAACTTTAATGACAGGTTCATTAATTCTTATTGATGCAATACATAAAAATTATGATGAACTTCTACTTCATAACAAATGAACATATATATTTCAATTAATGAATCTATATGCATAAAATAATGAACCTCTAATTTACAACTAAACAAACAAACATACTAAAAATTAAACAAAAATAAATCAAACACAAAAAACAGAAAAAAAAAAAAAAAACAAAAGAGCAAAAGAGCAAAATCCAGGAAATCAAAATTATAACTCTCAGAAAACTATAAATAAAAAAAAAATTATAAAAACTAAGAATCAAATACATGTTATTTGAGATAAATAGAGAATAATATTCATTAAATAGAATCATCAACAAAAGAGCGAAATCGCAAAATATTACAATTTTAAAAAAAAAAGCACGATTAACTCTCTTTGGATACATAAGTGTGAATGGACTCCTATCCATACTGCAATTTGGACAAAGTTCCATAATATAATTTACCAAAAAGTATAAGTACAAACAAAAAGAATAAATACTTGAGATCTATGAAACTTAAAAAGGAATGCAAGCATATTCAAAAATGAGAAATGAAAAGCAAGTCACAACTGGGTTAGACTAGTTGGTAAGAATGACAATTTTCCCTTGACCTTGCCCTAAATGAAGCAGATTTTTTTTTATCTATTTTATACTCTATCCCAATCTTGAAGTTTTTTTTTTATCAGGAACAGAATATACATCCATTGTCTCGATTATTGTCTTGAGAATTTTATTTGTATTTATATGTATAATATTTATTTTAATATAATTAATAAATTTAAAATAATAAAATAAAATATTTTTTATTTAAAAAATTATATAATTAACTACTTAATTAAAATTATAAAAAATTAATAAAGTAATTTAAAATATTAAATAAAAAAATATAATAAAAATCAGAAATCGGATTAGAGTCGGGGATCGCCGTTCCTGTTAGATGCAGGGATAATAACCAAAAAGTTTTCCCCACCAGGATCGAGGCGGGTCAGGGATTGAGGCAGAGGTTTAGAGGATGGGATGGTGAAACTAGCCCCGAACCTGCCTCATTGCTACTTCTACAAATTGTACTTAAGGGGGAATGTTAAAAATGTGAAAAGAAAAAGTAAAAGAAAGAAAGTGGACACATCCCATATCACAAGATTGAAAGAAAATATAAAGATAAATATCACATTAAATTCTGAACTTTGTGGAATTTTATAATTATATCCAATTCTACAAAAATTTTATTCAAATTATATGAATTTTTACTTTAATAACAAATTTAATCTTGGTATCACGGAACTGAACTCTGAATCTAGCTAGTGCTTACGTGACATGTCCAGTTAACTTACAATAGATGATATATCAAAAATTAGGTGCCAATGATGTAACACATAATACGGTAAAATTACAAAAAAGAAAAATCCTCAACTTTGCAATATATTACAACTATATCTTTTTTTTTTTAAAAAAAATCTTTATAAAATGGAATAATTGCTAAAAATAAATTAAACTTTTAAATTTGTATCAAAATTAAATTATACTTTTTTTTTTCATTTAAATACACAAACTTTTAAAATTTTATAAATTTATAAATTCCGACAAGATTAAAAAGGTTGTGCTGACTAGAAAGCTGATTAAGAAGTTAAGTTATCTCAGAAACTTTAAAATGTCATCGTTTTTATTTTTTTCTAAAATTTTAAAACTCAAATTTTTCTGCCGAAACTCTACTTACAATAAAATTTTCGTTTCTCTTTATTCTGCTGACTAAACAACTCCTAAATACGACAACCTCATATATTATTTTTCAAATTTAAATAGAAATTTAGGTTTTAAAATTTTTGAAAAAACAAAAACGATTGTATTTTAAAACTTATAAGATGATTTGGCTTTTTAGTCAGCACAACCATTTGAGTTTGACATAATTTAACTTTTTAGTCAACACAACCGTTTGAGTTTGATGGAATTTAATGCAATGTCAATAAAGTTTCTCAGAAATTTACAAATTGATAAGATTTTAAAAGTTTGTATATTTAAATGAAAAAATAGAAAGTACAATTTAACTTTAATACAACTTTAAAAATTCAGTTTATTTTTGGTAATTATCCCTTTTAAAATTATATGAACTTTCAAATTTGAAACAAATATAGTCTTAGTAGCACAAAATCAGTATTAACTAGATTAGATATATGTAATTACAATTGGATAATTAGACTAGAATTTCAGCTATTTAATTCAATTGTTTAATTTAGTCACTATATTTAATCTACATCAATGCCAATTATTTCATTCAGCTAATACATGTAATCAATAATTAGGTTCGGATGCTAGTTTCGTGCTACCTATTGAAGCTATATTTGTTAAAAAAAAAATGAAAATTCATATAATAAGAATATAATTTTTAAAAAAATTAGATATAATTGTAATGTCTTATAATTTTTGACATATCATATGTTTAGGGTTCACTGGATATGCTATGCAAGTGCCAACTATGTTCAAAATGCGGTCACATGATACGGATTTCTCACTCGATGGATTTCTATTGTTTTTAAACTTTCAACGAACAGGTGTATGAGGGACAAATAACATAGCAAAATAGACCACTCTACTTATTTTGATGTCACTATAAGAGCACACGAGCAATTTAAGATACCTATCTCTTCGCGTCTCAAGATATCTCTCAGTACAGATGCTTTTCTACTTGTTGGGCCTTCCGAAACATTTTAAAATTGGAAAAGTCTTATAAACATCTGTACCAAGATATCTCTCGGTACAGATTCAATTCTGTTCAGAAAAACAATATCGTTGTTTTAACAAATTCAATTAATACTAAAAGTTGCAATATTTTTTTGCTAAATATTAAGAGGTTACGACCTTTTTTTACACTATTTTTAGGAAAAAATATTGCAACTTTTAGTATTTATTGAATTTGTTAAAACAACGATATTGTTTGTCTGAACAGAATTTTTATCTATTCTTTTAACTTAATTATAGTTTATTTTAATTAGGACTTATTCAATGAAAAAATAAAATATTTTTAAATTTATAGACCCAACTTATTTTAGAATATGAATTAAGTTAGTAAACTATTTCTTTCTTCTAACCAAAAAAACGAAATGGTTATTTTCAATTCTAAAATGGTTATTTTTCACAGCACACATGAAGTCATGTGTGTTGAATTAATAAACTTATCACCCAAAGAAATTAAAAAAAAGAAAAATCTTACCATTATTATGACCCTATGAGTACCTAAATTTAAATAATAAGTTGAGACCCAGCATGAGATTTTTCTGATAAATAGGTGTAGGGTGCAGCTAGCAGCTATCCATCGCAGATCAGAAGAAACAATCCAAGCTTGTGTCTTTCTCAAGTCTCAACAATGGCAGCCATCAGCTTGATTGTTAGGTTGACATTGGTTTCCTTCTACATGCACACATATAATGCAAAACCCACTGGGGGCACTAATTCTTTGCCAAAATTCCCAGCCATTTTCATCGTTGGCGATTCAGTGATGGATACAGGCAATAATGATTATATCCCTACATGGGTTAAGGCTAATCATCCTCCATACGGTCAAAACTACAGAGACCAGTTAGCCACAGGAAGGTTTTCAAATGGGAAACTTATTCCTGATTTGTTGGCCTCCACTTTAGGAATTAAAGAAGCTCTTCCTCCCTTCTTGGATCCAAATCTTTCGAATGATGATCTAATCACTGGTGTAAATTTCGCATCAGCAGGATCAGGATTTGACGATTTAACAAGTGTATTTTCACGAGCAATTCCTGTTTCCATGCAGATTGACAACTTCAGGAGCTACATTCTCAGGCTTCAAGGCATTGTTGGGCAACAAAATGCTACTAACATCATTAACTCTGCTTTAGTAGTTCTTAGTGCTGGAACTAATGACTGGTTTTTCAATTTTTATGACATTCCTGCAAGAAGGGTGCAGTACGATGTAAATGGCTACCAAGATTTTCTATTGGCAAGAGTCAACAACTTTATTAAGGTAATTAATTAATTAAGATTCTTAATTTTATATTAACCGTTAATTTTATTTATAATAGCTGAACTTTGCCATTATTGTAGTAAAATTACAAATTTTTATTTTTAAAAAAAATTATTGAACTTTGTTTTCATTTTATTAAAATTACTTATGCTAATTTTTCAATATGGGTCACTGAAAATTTGACGTGACAGCTAATATGTCACCGAAAATCTAATGTGTCAGCTAACATATCACTAAAAATTTGATGTGACATCTAACATGTCATCCAAAACTAGCCATAAATGATTTCAGTGAAATAAAAATATAGTTTAGTGATTTTTTTTTAGAAAAAACAATTTTATAATTTTACTGTGTAACAAGATCAAAGTCCAATGACCATATAAAATTAATCAGCCAAATTAATTAATTGTGCAATAATATGTTTAATTTGATCAGGAATTATACGAACTGGGGTGCCGTTCTATAATGGTAAGCGGACTGGCTCCAACAGGTTGTTTGCCTGCTCAAATGATATTGGAGTTTCGGGAACCATCTCAACGGCAATGTGTGGAGGATCAAAATAAAGATTCTCAAGTCTACAATAATAAGCTTATCAACTTATTATCTATATTGCAAATGAATCCAACTCTTTCAGGGATCAAACTTGTTTATAACGACTTCTATACTCCATTCATCGACATGGTTAATAATCCCCAAAACTATGGTAATTTAATTGCTTACCATCTTCATTTGCTTCCTTTTTTTTTTTATTATGAAAATATAAATATAAATTATTAATTCAATCTCTAAAGAAAGACATGACCTTCTCATTTTGTTACTTGAAATGCCAGGACTTAGAAGGAATCTTGTAATTTGTAAGAAATTTGAACATATATTACAATAAATTTTGTTGTTTTTTTCTCTATTGATAATACATAGAATTAATAGTTATTGAATACATAAAAAATAATATATGTTTGTATGTAATACATATAATTAATAATTATTAAATATAAAAAATATATATTTTTGCATATATAAAATTTATGTACTATGCACTATTTTTCTGCACTCTATACGTATTTTTTCTTTCTTATTACATTTTTTCTACTGTATTTTTATATTTAAATTTATATAGTATAATTTATTTTTGCATATACTATATTTATATACTGCACCACTTTTTTGCACTCTATACTTTTTTTTTCTTATTGCACTTTTTTCATTGTATTTTTATATTTGAACTTATGTAATAGTTATATTTTACTAAATTTATTTTTCACTTTTATTTTCTTATTACATTTTTTCCCACTATATTTTTATATTTAAATTTATATAGTATAATTTATTTTTGCATATACTAAATTTATATACTGCACCACTTTTTTGCACTCTATACTTTTTTTACTGTATTTTTATATTTGAACTTATATAATAATTATATTTTACTATTAACTCTCTCATTTGGTTAGCGTTGAAATGCATTTACCATTTTTCTACACTCAACACTTATTTTTTCTTTCTTATTACACTTTTTTTCACTGTATTTTTATATTTAAACATATATAATATGATTCTCTTTAATTTACTATTGGCTATTTCATTTGATTATTTATTGAAATGCATTTTGGTTTATTTAAGTGCTTGAATGTTTAGTTTAGATTGCTTTTTGTAATGCATTTTATATATTGAAGAATTGACATTAAAGGAGAAATACTTGTTGTATTTAGAGTTATATAATATATTTAACTTTTATAGTTATTATTATTATTATTATATATAATAAACATTTGATAATTTAGATTTTGGTTATTGTTGACCCCTTATATCTAATATTGGCTCGGCCCCTTATTATTATCACAGGTTTGGTGGAAACAAAGGAAGGTTGTTGTGCGAGAGGAGTAGCTGAATTAGCATTTTTTTGCATTCCATTGATTCCAGCATGTGAAAATCCTGATCAGTTCTTATTTTGGGACACTATTCATCCAACTTCAGCTGCCTACAGACACCTTTTTAAATCTATTGCGAGCCATGTTCTTCCTCAATTCTTGTAAATTCACACACGTGAATTATATGTCAAATGATATATCCGATGCAAATAAGAAATATTCATGTGTATCAAAGATTTTTTATTTATTTATTTCTTTTATTTGAGAAAATTTAAAGATATAACTTGTATTAACTTTTTTAATTTCATTTCATTTTATACAATAAATGTTTAACAAAACATGCATTCTAGATTAATGGTAAAAATCTGGCTGTTATACTTTCTATCATAACTAACAATTATTACGACACCATTACACGATATGATACAAACTTAAATATATAGACTCAAATTTTTTATAATCTATTAAAGATAAGATTTCAAGAAACTGAATCAAAATTTTGATTCCTACTCAGTTAAATAAAGAGCGGGCCTGTTAACTCATATGCTCATGATCAACTATCTGGCATAACCTAGGAGTTCTTTATGTGAGTAAATAGCTGACAAATAAAATAGATTATATATATACTGTAGTAAGAACAACTTAAGTTAGAACTATTGAGTTCATCAAAACACTTTATTACATCATTAAGTACGACATCATATACAGTATAGTATATACATGAGAGAGAAAGATTGAGAGAAATAAAGTTGCAAGATGGTGTTTATGAATTAACAGAGATTTTTAAAGTTTAATTAGAAATTTTGAGTTCGGATTTTAAATATGCAGTTACTTTAAAACTTTTAAAACTCTTGAATAAGTATTTTGTTGTTATTCAAAGTCCTAGCCAGCACGCTTTGAATTAGTTGAAAGAATTCTAATACCAAATTAAAAAGAAACAAAAAATAAAAAATGAAGTCAGAAAAATAGGATTTTATCGTTTTTGTTTCATATTTTCTGTTAGATATGTGGACAAATTCCTAGATGTCCCGGTATACTAACCAATTATACAATAACATACATTTAATTGATTGAGTTAGTCTATAAATAATGTGGTAAATTTAATCTATCTAAGAATTTCTCTAGATATGTGGAATTGTTATACCATGGATTCTAATCCATGCAACATTATGGTCTAATGGTCCATCACACGTGTGATATAGGCAGGTAACAATTTTGTAAATAAAATAAACTTAAATATGTATTAAATACACGATAACAATTTTATAAATATTCATCATTCGTTATAAGTATATTCTTTAGTTTATTAAGAAAAGTTTATTTGCTATAAACCTGTAATTTATTATAAATAAAGTAAAATTTACTAATTTATTAATAAAAGTTTATTTCTTGTAAGTTATACGCTTATTATTAGTAAACTATAGGTTATAAACTGTAGGTTAATTAACAATAAAGTAAAATATTTATTAATTTAATGAAACATGTTCATTTGTTATAAAACCGTATGTTCATTAGGAATAAAGTAAAAGTTTATTAATTTATTAATAAATGTTCATTAATTTATTAGTAAAAAGTTCATTGGTTTATCAGTAAATGTTCATTTCATTTTCTAATGTATTTAATTTAATGGATATTATATTTTTTTTGTTTTTATCTATAGGTATGAATCTATCAAATTCTCTTGAAAAAGATGTATTGTGTATTTAATTTAATGAATATTATATTATTTTCTTTACTTTTTTTAATCCATAATATAATTTATAGCTAATGAACATGTAGTAATAAACTAATGAACATTTACTTTATTTTTAATAAACATTTATCATTTTCAATAAACTAATAAATATACCTATAGACGAATATGAAATTGCTACTGTGTATTTCTCAATAAACTAATAAACATACCTACAGACGAATACGAAATTGTCAATGTATTTGATAGTTATGTAAATTTGTTTAATTTTTGAAATTGATACTGTTTTTTACATATGTAATGAACTCTTGGTTCAAAATGCTATATGAACTGAAGTCTACAATATAATTTGCAAGATATGTGTTTCTGAACTCATTTTGACATTCTTGAGTTTCTAGCCCAAAGATACAAATTACACAAATCATACTGTGGAACCCGATTTATATAGTATTATGGACTAAGAGTTCATTATATATGTGAGATGCAGTAGTAATTTTGTAAATAAAACAAATTTACACAGTTATCAAATATATAATGACAATTTCATAAATATTTGTCGTCCACTTATTGAGAAATGTTCATTAGTTTATTGAGAAATATTTATTAGTATATTAAGAATGTTCATTAAAAATAAAGTAAAAATTCATTAGTTTATTACTGTTGATTCATTAACTATAAATTATATTCTAGACTAACAAACAATTAAAAAAAATAATATAATATTTATTAAATTAAATAAATAATGCATCTTCCTCCAGAAGATTTCAATGGATTCATACCAGTATATCAAAACAAAAAAAATATTATTTAAATTAAATACATAAAAATTAATGAACTAATGAATTTTTATTAATAAACCAATGAACATTTACTTTATTCGTTATAAATCTATAGTTTTATAACAAATGAATATATCTTAATAAAATAATAAACCTTTATTTTAGTGGTAATTAAGTAAATATCTTTTTTCAAATAAAGAATCTTTCTAGAAATTCAAATTTGATATATTATAGTTTTTGTCACCGGATCAACATCACTAAGCTAAATCTTATTGATCGCATAGATATCTTACTACCAGAATAATTATTTGTTTAATTTTGTCTCATTTAATCTTCTATTCTATTTATTATAACTTTTTTTTTTTTAGTTCTGTAGTTTTATTAATTTCCTTTCTTATGATTGTACCATTTATTCTCTTTGATTTTCCTTTTTTTTTTTTGGTATAATTTGATTTTCCTTCTTTGTTTACTATGTTGTTATTTTGCCTTGTGCTATATTTGCTTTATGTATTAATTACTTGGATATTATTGGTTAAAATTAATTGTCTTAGCATGCATGGTAAATAATAATAAAATCTAAATTAATAAACATACAACAAGTCTTGAATAAAAAAGAACGATTTTAACTAATAAACTTTAGTTTAAAGTTGTGAAGTCTCAAACTCTAATATCCATTTGAACCATTTGACGATTCTAGATAATTACTCCGTACATATCAATTACATTAATTTTTCAATCTAACCGATATCAATATTAATTTAACCAGCTAATAGCCACACTTATTCAACAAGGCTATTTTTCTAGCAAATTAATTTTGGAAAATTTTCAAAAACATCAAAAAGCTCTTAAAAATACATAGATTTACCTAAAATGTGCCTAAAAATATTATAAAAATACATACACTCAAAAGTCAATCCAAAATATATCAAAGTATACACAAAGTCTACCACTAAAGATCTATTCAAAGTTAACTAAGGATTTATTCAAAGTTTATTGAAATATTTGTGAAAGTTGAAGTTATCCAATGTTTATTCAAGATTTATCATAGATCTGCCCAAAATTTACTCAAGATTTATCCAAAGTTTACCAGAATTTACCAGATATCTATTCAAAGTTTACTAGACATTTACTTACCAAAGATATACTTTGGATTTACCAAAGATTTACTAAATGTATATCAAACATTTAAAAAAAACATATCAGAAATTTACCCAAAATTTATATAAAGATTATCCTTCCCTATGAGAAGTTGTATAGTTTAAGGTTGTTTGCTAATTGATTCAAAAGGATATGTGTCTTTGTATTTTTTTTTCCTTGGAATCTCTACTTTGTTGCTTTCTATTCCGAGTTCATTTAGAAATTGGCTTCTTTTGGTTTTGAATATTTCTGTTGGCACTAATTTTTCAGTTTTGCTTGTGCAAAGGTAAGATGTGTCTGATTTATAAAAAAACATATATTATGCAGTAATATTTTTACAAATAAATTTTCAACAAGCAAATTTAGATATCTCTGTTTAGGCTATGTTTGGATAAAGGGTAGAAAAAAATAATTAATGAAAGGATATAGACGGGTAATAATAGGAAAGTAAGGGAAAAGAAGGAAAAAGTATATGACTAACTTTTCATTTTTTGGGAAAGTAATACTTCTCATTTTCTACACTCCAATTTATAGTATAGCAAATATAAGGTAAATGGAGGAGAGAAAAAGATAAGACTATTTTCCTTACCTCCCAAATTTTAATTTATTTTTCTTTAGATACGTTGCTACCCTACCATTAGTTACCCCTCCTCCCTTCATCCAAATAGAGCTTAGAGGAAAATAAACACATGAGCCGCGTACTCTCCTCTTTACACACTTCTTCTTCCTTCGTCTTTCATATCCGAGAATGCAGCTCCTTCAAGCCTTTACCGTTATCCTTGTTATGATGCCCTACACCGCCACTCCTTAGAGCTACAGATAAAGATGATCCGGAAGCTTTTCTAGAAGATGTTGCCATTGTTGGCCTTGTTGGAGTCCTGCGTCAGTTCGGTGACCTAGCTGAGTCAGTCTCTCTCTCTCTCTCTCTCTGTTCATTTTATTTATAGTTTGGAGATTTGATTTGGTTTGGTTTAAGGATGGATCTGGGATGTTTCAGTTAAATGCTAGTTGCATAGAGCTTCGCAATGAATTTTCAATTCAATTCGAGTGTGAGTTTATAGTAGTTTTAGTTTGTGCTCTGTAATTGGAGAATAAACATTTTGTTGGTTCGTGCCTAGGAGATTGTCTGTGTTATTCTCAAGGTTTTCGTGCGATTTTACTACTTATTACTTTAAGCTAGAACATTTTCGTTAGGAATAAGAGGTTTTAATGTTTATTTATTTTCTTTTTACGGTTTGAAGTGTTAGATATATTTTAATATCTAATTGTGGTTGTGGGCTTTTTAATTGAGAAATAAAGATATATTACAAAATAAAGGGCCTTAAGAATCTGATCAATTCTTTATTTAGGCAAGACTTCATTAATTAATTTAGTGTGGAT
>CATIWF010163048.1:0-13563 GCA_949630135.1 Balakata baccata
CTTTATGATCTGAAAAAAAAAGTAAATATATATATAATAAAAATATTATGAATATTAAAATTTACTTTGTATTTTAAAAAGTCATCATGGCCATGGTGCAAAAAAGTTTTTTTTTAAGAAAATAAAAATGATTGTTTAAAATTTTTTTTTAGTACCTTTCTATATAGTTGAGGTATATTCCTTAATTATATGGCAGGGTGCTACATCTAAAGTTGAGATATTTGATGCTGTAACATGGCTTGTTGAGACTATAACATTTCTTGCTAAGCTGCAAATTTAGCCTCGAATTCAGCCCTCATTTCATCCTTGATGGCATCTACTGTTACAAAGGAAGATTGTTTCTTGGAGCCTTGTTTACCAAAAACTATATTGGTGGTTGCCGCACTACCAACACCATGAATATAGCCTAAATGCTCGGATTTGCCAAGCACACGAGTCAATATGTCATCTTACCTATCTGGTACCCAAATACCTTGCGCTACTTCCTCTCTTAACGACCAATTATTAAAATTAAAAACCAATATCAAATAAATCTAAGTGTTTGCAATTCAAGTTTGCTTAGCAAGTTATACATACCACTTTCTGTGCCACCTCTCTAGTCTCTTCAACTTGAATTGTGTAATTTTCTTACTCGGTCTTTTTTGTTCTAGCTCTAATCCAATCGAGACTCCTATCATAAATTGAGCTGACATTAGAGACCATCGAGGATAATTAAGAGAAAAAAGCAATAGGATCCTCAACGATCCACTGGAGCCTTCTACTAGAGTAGTCGGAGCAACATAAGTAATGTGGATGTTGCTCTTGGCTACCTTTAACTTATTTTTGTCTCTTATTTGATGTTAGTAAAAACATAAACAACAAATAGAAGTTAGTAATATTAGATTTGAATATATATATATATATATAAGGAAGTACCATGAAATCGAATAAACTATAGCTTTAAAGCTCAAATGAAAAAAAATTAGTACCTCATATTCTTCTCCTTAATGTGACAATTGAAAATGTTCCCAATCCTCAATAGTGATATACTTATATACATCTATTGGTGTCTTCTTCTCAGGATTATTTACTATATACTTTTTACACGAGCGGTGTTTAAAGTCCCTTCATCGTCTTCCCGTATTTTTCAATACATAATTTTTCTTCTTTATAGTATTCTTAATATTGAATCGTATTTATAAAAAAAAAATTCAAGATCCATTAGTTTCAATCAAAAAATAATCATTTATATCATATTAATAATTTAAAAGGAAACTAACTCCGTTACATTCCCACATCATATCTTTAAGACCCTTATCCATATGATTCTAGGTTTTTATTATTATCTTTGCATTCCGATGTAGGATCTGAATATTGGGGCATTTTCACCAACTAGGTTTCCCTGATCATTAAACTCTATAGTTCTATGCTCACCCCCAATCTTCTGCAATTTTTTACATTTTGCTGCTCCCCTAGTCTTCTTCTTACTGTGTTCTTCTGTGGCTTTTGTTTCTTCAGACATTATTTGTTGCAACTTAAGCATAGTGAAGAAATATTTTAGTATAATCCATCATAAAATCATGTCATTTGAATGAGAAATAAGAAGAATAATATTTAAGAAACAATAACAAATAGTAGGTAATATCTTTGTAAACTATATTAATCATAATACAATGTTAAGAAACATACCATATACATATTTGTATCATTATCGATTTTCCATCCATAAACCTTCAGTATGATCAGCACACGTGTAAATTGTATATAAAATCTCTTCACCATCTAGCATGGGTTCAATAATAGAAAATGGGAAAATCTCATCAAACTGATCATACTCTTCCTCATCAACTATATCATCAATACTAACAATACGAATCTTGCCTTAAACAACAATAGACCATTTACTATCACCCGAATCAACAATGTAAAATATTTGTTTAGCTTGTTAAGTGAGAATGAATAGATCATCTTCATAACCTAACCGATTAAGATCAACCAATGTGAATCATAGCTTATCCATTAGAATACCGCGTTGGTTTTCAATCCATTTACATCGAAAAAGAGAAACATTGAATTTATTATAGTCTAGCTCTCAAATATCTTCAATTACACCATAATATGACATAGTTGCATCAATTGGACTACTATCTTTAGCACTAGCAAATTCTCTTGATGAAGCTATCAAAGTAACTCCGCTATTTTGTATTTAGTGTAGAATATATATCCATTGATGTCATATCCTTCATAAGCCATATGCACAAACTAGGGCTATAGGCTCTCCATTTTATGGTATTAGTTACTTCATCCAACACTTCTGACAACTGGAGCATCACTCGGTCTTTAAACCATCCAACAAAAGAATGGTTGTGTTCATTTGTCAACCATATCTCACCTTTTGAAGGATTCAGATGCCTTAAAATTCCTATATGCTCTTCTAAATATGGATGAACCTTAGTAAGATGGTGTAACACAATAAGGTGTGCTTTATCATGCATTTGAACTTCAGGTAAAACCAATTCAAATCCAATTGTTCATTTACCTCTGAGCCTTCCCTCGTGACGAGACCTAGGAATTCCAATAGGTTCAATGCCTAATAAATAGTCAATGCAAAATTTGATACCCTTCTCAACTAAGTAACCTTCAATAATACTACCTTCAGGTCGATATCAGTTCCTCACATACCCTTTTAAGATACCTATAAATCTCTCAAAAGGATACACATACTAAACCACACAATTTGATCTCTCTCACAAGATGAACAACCAAATGCACCATTATATCAAAAAATGAAGATGGAAAATACATTTCAAATTGGCATAGAGTAATAACAACATTTGACTGCAATTTATCCAAAGTTTTAGGATCAACCACCTTAGAATATATTGTGTTGAAGAAAAAACAAAGTCTTGTAATAACATTTGGCACATGTTTTAGTAGTATGCCTCAAATTGCTATCGGCAAGAATTGTTGCATGAAAACATGACAATCATAAGATTTCATACCAACCAACTTCAATTCTTTCATCAAAACAAGACTTTTATATTTGATGAATATCCATCTGCACCTTAACATTATAAAGATAGTTACAAAAGTTTGTTTTCTCTTTTCTAGAAAGTTTATAACAAGTAGGTGGAAGATACATCCGCTTACCCATATCTTGCAATGCAAACTCCATTCGTATCCCCATTTCTAATATGTCTTTTCTCACTTTTATATCATTTTTTGTTTTACCTGGTATGTTTAAAAGTGTCCTCATTACAGCATCACAAACATTTTTGTCCACATGCATAATATCAATATAGTGTCGAACCAGCAAATGTTCCTAATATAGAAGATCTCAAAACATAGATCTTTTCTTCCAAGTGCCATTTTGACTTGACTGATAAGGTTTGCCAAATACATTTTCAATAACTCTCACTCGTTCATTTACCTACTTTCTAGTTAACGGCATTCGAGCTACTCATATCTCAGTTTGTCCGTTAAAAGGCTTTTTCTTCTTATGATAAGGGTGGTTAGGAGGCAGAAATGTCTAATAACTCATATAAATATTTTTCTTGCAATGATTCAAACATTGATCTAAAGTGTTGTCTTCACAAATCAAACACGCTTTTGCACCCTTCATAGTTTATCCAGACAAGTTACCATAAGGCAAAAAATCATTTATAGTGCAAAATACCCTAGCATATAAGGTAAACATACTTTCAGTATATGCATCATACACCGTCACACCTTCATCCCACAATAGTTTCAAATCATTAATGAGTGGTGCAAGGTAGACATCAATATCATTTTCTAGTTGTTTAGGCCCTAATATGAGTATCAATAACATTATAGACTTGCGCTTCATAGTCAACCAAGGAGGCAGATTGTAAACCATAAAGAGAACTGGTCATGTGCTACGCTGGCTGCTTAGTGTGCCATAGGGGTTTATTCTATCCGTGCATAGTTCAAGCCTCAAATTCCTTATTTCACCACCAAATTCTAGTAATGGTTTTTCGATTCAACATAACTCATCCTTAAATATCAAATCTCACTAGTGAAGGCATATTTAGTTTTCGATCCCAAGAAAAATCCAACACCATTTTCCCTAAGTTCTCCAAGTACACAATGTAAATAGAATGAATCATTCACATATGTACTTAGAGAACAATAGGGAAATGACACTGACATTTTTCTTTGAAACAAAAACTATATAGCATCCACATTCTAACTAAGATTTGACATTTAAGAACAGTCCCAAACCGGAGACTATTTAAAACTTACTCCAATTGAGTAAATCTTAAACTAGTATCTAACCTCAATAAAACAAAGTTAAATCAATACAGTTTATGCCTGTCATGTATAAAAAGTTATTTTTTTAATTTAAAACTCATGTTATTTATCAATAATAACTTTATCTATACTTTCAATGCATTTTAAACAAGTCTAATATTAATTAGGATCACTTTGTATAAACTTAACATTTTCTACATAATATTTGCTTTAATATGAAATAAAATGAGAGAGATGAATAAAAATGAGAAAACTAGACCTAGAATGTCAATATTGTATGAGGATAGCAATGAATACAAATCAACGTGGTTAGAGCATACCAATTTGCAACAAAATCTCCAAATACGGAAAACAAAACATATACGGATCAATTTCTATGAATTTAACACTTTCTATATAATATTTGCATGATTTAATATAAAATAAAAAGAGAGAGATGAATAAAAATGAGAAAATCGGACCTGAAATGTCGATATTGTACGAGGACAGCAGCAAATACAAATCAACATCATTTAGAGTGTACCAACATGCAACAAAATCTCTAAACATGGAAAACAAAGCATAGTATGATCACATCTTCTTATAGTAAATTTTTTTGTTAAATAAATTCTTATATTTTGTATTTTATTTTTTTAATTTATTTTATCACATTATACATGATCTCAATTTGACTAAAAATATTAATAGTTATTTGATTATTTTTAATTATAATTTTTAGGAAATTTTTTTGTTTGATAAATTATTATATTTTGTATTTTATTTTTTTAATTTATTTTTATACATGATCTCAATTTTGATAAAAATATTAGTAATTAATAGTAGCTATTTGATTATTTTTAAATATTATTTTTCAAAAAATTTTTTGTTTGATAAATTCTTATATTTTTTATTTTATCAATTTATATTTATCACAGTATACATGATCTCAATTTGACTAAAAATATTACTAGTTATTTGATTATTTTTAATTACAATTTTTAGGAAATTTTTTGTTTGATAAATTCTTACATTTTGTATTTTATTTTTAAATTTATTTTTATCACATGATCTCAATTTGACTAAAAATATTAATAGTTATTAATAGTTATTTGATTATTTTTAATTATTATTTTTAGGAAATTTTTTTGTTTGATAAATTCTTATATTTTGTATTTTATTTTTTTAATTTATTTTTATCACAATATACATTATCTCAATTTGACTAAAAATATTAGTAGTTATTTGAATATTTTTAATTATAATTTTTTGGGAATTTTTTGTTTGATAAATTATTATATTTTGTATTTTATTTTTTTAATTTATTTTTATCACATGATCTCAATTTGACTAAAAATATTAATAGCTATTAGTAGTTATTTGATTATTTTTAATTATTATTTTTAGGAAATTTTTTATTTGATAAATTCAAATATTTTATTTTTTATTTTTTTAATTTATTTTTATCACAATATACATTATCTCAATTTGACTAAAAATATTAGTAGTTATTTGATTATTTTTAATTATAATTTTTAGGAAATATTTTTTGTTTGATAAATTCTTATATTTGTATTTTATTTTTTTAATTTATTTTAATTATAATATTAGTAGTTATTTTGTATTTTATTTTTATTATTGATTGTATGAATTTTCTAATAAAATAAGAGAATTTTCCAACAAAAAAAAAACATAAAAATCGCAATACACAGTACACCCACACAAAATTTGTATTTTTATTTTCTACTCAAGCATTTTATCAAACACATAATGAACACAAATAAAACTAGAACCCACAATGTTGTTGCGCAATTTTTCAACCAAATCTTTAAAAATTATACAATGTTTTCAAGATTTATTTAACAATCACTCAATAAAAGCACAAATCAAGTAGTTGTAAGTGATTTTTTCTTCTTCAAATCAAGTACATTACAACAACAAAAAATAAAAACAAAAGGAAGGGAGAAATGGAGAATTAAGGGAAATATATTACCAGGTGGGCGAAGAAGAAATGAAATGGAGAAATGAAGGAGAAATATTTTCCGTGTAGTCTAAAAGCTTCAGCCAATAAGAGAGACACAACAGCCGCAATCGAGCAATTTTTTAGAGAAAAGATAAAAATAAAGAGCATCGCTATTTAGATAGGGATTTAAAGACTCAAATGTGACCGACAAACAAATAAGCATGTCGCATTTGCACGCCATGAATGGCGTTGTTCAACTTATGTTCAAATGCGACAGGTAGATCTTAAAGCTTGCTGCATCTACCTTGCACAAATAAGATAGGCCAATCATAAGTCTATCACAATTGGACTTGTCTAAATGCAACATGTAAAAATCAAGCATGTCGCATCTGCTTCAAATTATTTTTTATTTTATTTATTTTTTGAACTTTTTAATAATACAAATGTACAATTTTTCAAAGAATTATGGGAAGTAGATGGAGAAATATTTTATATTTTTTTGCTGCTATCAAATAGAAAAAAATAGTAAAAAGTACAATGTTCACTTTTTACTGCTGTTGTTTTTCCTAACAACCACATTTAATATTCCTCTAAAGCACTTTTTATACTAGTGTAATATGATTGGCATGATCATGACGATAAATGACTAATGTATGTATAAGAATAATAGTAAGTTATGTAAATGTCATGTTATATGTGTATATGCATGAAATAATTTTTATAATTATATGTGTCACTAAGTTTTTAGTAGCTTAGCGTGTGGATTTCTTGCATGCAGGTTGGAGCCACTAGGTAGCAAAGCTGATGAGAAGAGAAGACGAGTCTATCAGAAAAGTCAGAGTCTACTCTTGCATTTTTTTGTATTTATTTATACTTATTCATATGGGATAGCGAGACACTTATCAAATTAGATTTATTTAATTAATTATTTAATCGGATTTTTTTATGTAAGGATGTTATATGTGGATAAGTTTTAGCCTAGAAACCCGATAACTAATTATTTTAATTGTGGATTGAACTGGTATTCAGTTTTATGACTCAAATATATAATATGATATGCATTTTATTATGATTAAGTTAAATAAGATAGAAAAAGTTTTAATTTGGACATAAAATAATAAAGTTTAATAGGATATAATAAGGTAGCATTCTTCTACGTAGTAGGGTTTAGTCTGCTACGTGGTAGGTGTCACATTTTTTTTATTAGAGCTAGGTTTAGGCGGTTCTAGACCTGAGCAGGCTATGGGTTTATCATGAATTGCATACTTGAGTAATATCCGACTCTTAAAAGGGCTCATTCTCTATCAACTTTAGGTTAGTTAGAGCGATGTCACAATTAGAGTACCGCATTCTTTTTTATGAAGGAGATTCGCATGAGGCTGAGAATCAAAATCCGCCTAATATGGCTAGTGTCCAAGGCCCCCAAGAAGTACCAGATTTGAACCAACCAACTAGACAGGCTGATCAAGATCGTATTCCCCTTATGCAGCAGATGGCAGGGGTCTATTGTAACAAATTGTCTGAGCAGTGCCACAACAGGCTCTTGCTCCATCTCCACCTCTACCATCAAAGCCAGTCATTCAGATTGATAGACTTAAGAAATATGGAGCAACAGTTTTCCTACGTAAAAGGACTAGTTCCGATTAACGTAGAGCAGTGGTTGGATCAGACCGAGAGGGTCTTTAGAGAGTTGCAGGTCCTTGAGGAGAACAATCCAGATTTGCTATATTGTTGCTGCAGTCCAATGCATATGACTGGTGGAAGACAGTCCTTAGGAGGCTTGGGGTGACAGAACTAGTCACTTGGGACTTCTTTGTGGAGCGATTCAAAGCTTGTTATATGCCACAAATATACCTAGACGAGTAGAAGAAAAAGCATATGACTCTCAGCTAGCAAAGGATGTCAATTACGGAGTATGAGATTGAATTTACACGGCTGAGTAAATTTTCCCTGGAGTTGGTTAGCACAAAGAGTGACATGTGTAGATAATTTGAGGACTGTTTGAGTGGTGAGATTGGGGATGTGATAGCATGCTTCCACCACAGCGATAACCAAGACCTAATTTCTACCACTCTCACTCTTGAGAAAAGAAAGAGAAAGAGAGTGGAAACGAGGGCAAGAGGCAATCAATTCCAGCGACCCAGCATGCAGGTAAGAAGGGCCACTTATATCAGGACTAGTCATAGGAAAATGGTTAGGGCCAAAGTCAGGGATAGTCACACAAAATTCACAGAAGAGGGTACAACCCTTTAGGACTACGTCAACAACAGGTAGTAACCAAACACAATCTCCTAGAGAAAATGTTCCTTTGTGCAATACTTGCCATAAGAGGCACCCAGGTGAATGCTAGATGACTACATGAGCATGTTTTAAATGCAAGTCCATGAAGCACATGAAGAGGGATTTCCCTCTAGTTGCTCGCAATACACCAACTCAGACTACCGGATCAACACCGACCTAGACAAGGAACTAAATTAGGGGAGGTAGCACAGGCAATACACAGGTAGTTTCAAAGACCGTTAATAGGCCGAGACCTAGGCGAGCCCCAAGCAGGGTATATGCTATTAGAACTAGAGAGGACCAGGAAGCTACATAGAATATAACAGGTAAGACACCTATATACGATTTATATAATTGAACTTGAATTGGTTCTGATAAAGATAAGATGAAAAAAAAGATAACATGATGAATAACTAAGTTAAGGCAGACGCTTCACAAGAACTCTCACGATCTTTCAAAAGGAAAGAGAAATGTAATGTCCACGATTTAGAGTGTAAGAGTTAGCATAGATTTTAGGCACATAGATAATGGAGAATGAATTAAATTGAATTAAAATAGTATTAATTGAAAGTTTGAGGGTTAAAAAGAAAAAAATAAAGTAATTAGTTAAAAAAAACTAATTTATGTAATATATATATATAAGTGTCAGGTAAGAAAAAGTGGAGTACACGTTTACTGAAGGAAAAAAATATTATAATAATATATTATTATATTATAAATAAAAAAGAAAAATCAGAATTTCAGCACGCATGTGGATTTGTTGCCTATTGTACTGTTTTTTGTTTTGTAACAATAGAATTAAAACGCACCGTTTTTGTTCTGTTCTGTCTCATATATATATATATTATACCTCAATACAAAACCCTAGGAGATAGTACAGATACTATTCATCTTCTTCTTTCCCTTTTCTCCACCCACAAATTTCTTTGTGCAAACCTCCATTTCCAGTTCTTAAGTTTTATACGGTTCTACAAGTTTCTTTTGATTATCAGTCTCATTCCTTACTCTATCAGAAAGTAATTCTCCATTAAAGCTTTAAATAAATAACTTTAGGATTTAGGGGTTTATACCAGATTCTCTAATATGGAGATTCTCTAAATATTAATTTAATTTATGGGTTTTAACATTTGTGTGAGGAAACGATAATACTGGTGGAGATAACCACAAACCATGGAAGAGCATTATGACATTGTTAAGACTATAAAAAGTCTGTACACATACTCGTATTTATTCGACCTTTTAAAATATGTGTGATTTAGTATGTAATTGTTTGTGTATTATGGAAAATTATTCCTATGTGAAGTTTATGGAGAATTATGAAATGTGTAAGGGAATTTATGGATGTGTTTAATTGAAAGTTTTGGTAATTGGTGTATGAGAGATTAAATTGAGACTGGAAATTTAGTGGGAAATACTGCAAAATACTGATAAATTGTGTAACTTTGATATTGAGATTTGTAGATTTCGATTGAATATTTCTTGGCATGATGATTGAATGGTTGGGACTTATATTTGGACTGGAAATTATTTATAAATCACTGAAACTAAATTATGGAACACTGGAATTCATATACAAAATACTGGAATTTATTTTGGAGACACTGAAAATAAATTAAAGAATGATGGTATATGGAAAAAAATTTAAGAGTAGTAATGAAATAAATGGTATTGACAGAATTAATTAGATCAATGGTGATTAAATTATTAGAGACTTATTGTTAGAATAATTTTTTTTATAAAATTAAAGTTTACTGACGCTAAAAATTTAGACTGAAATTAAAGAAAAACTAAAAAAAATGGGTGATATACCGAGGACTAAAAGGAAAATTGAGGACAAAAAGTTAATGTTGGCAGCAATGCACGCGTGCACACTTTTAAAAGTACCAATTAATAAACTATTTTATTGATCCAAAATGACTGTGTTGGACTAAAGTTCTACTTATTCTGACCGTGGATCATCTAAGTCTAACCATTTAGATAAAAACTTCAAATTATTATGGCTAAGAGTAGATAAATGAATTATATGCTTAAGAGATCTATATGAATGCATTTAAGACTAACCTAAACAAATATGGATGATATAATATGTCACATGAATGAGTAATATGGGTTACCATACATATTGTTATGTCTCATATCGGATGGACCTGGGGGATGTCCTGAGCATATAAGCGGGTGCGCTGCACACCCATTTGAGCGCGCTTTTGGAGGAGAGAGTAATAGCCCCGTGACAAGTGGTATCAGAACCTGCCCCGGGTTTGCCCAGAGGTGGGCCCTCCGGTGGGCCACCCGTGACGAGGGCGTCACGGATTGGCCGTGGGAGCTGTTACGTCCCACATCGGATGGACCTGGGAGATGTCCTAGGCATATAAGTGGGTGCGCTGCAC
This sequence comes from Balakata baccata, assembly GCA_949630135.1. Taxonomy (NCBI): domain Eukaryota; kingdom Viridiplantae; phylum Streptophyta; class Magnoliopsida; order Malpighiales; family Euphorbiaceae; genus Balakata; species Balakata baccata. Next base: position 10,858 of record CATIWF010163048.1, read on the forward strand.
ACCCTTTTAACCGCGCTTTTGGGGGAGAAAGTAATGGCCCCGTGACAATATGCATAGATACAAGATGCATGATCTACAATGTGTATATATAAAAATGTAATGAGGTTGAAATTTTCATGTAGGATGATATAGAAACAGTTGTATGTTTATGATGCATGTTTTATAGCAAAAAAGGATATATGATACGCAGGTGGAATTGGAAAAAAGGGTTTTGACCTAAATGGAATAACGGACTATAAACTTAAATGCTTATTTCTCTATATGATGACTAGTTTAGGGTAGATGACATGTTATTAAAAGGTTACAGTACCGTAGGCTATTAAGTTATCTAGTCATTATACTATTTAGGGTATTGGTGGTTTATGCTTGGGAAAAGGGCACACCTCACCCTTTTGCTGGCATTCTTCAATGTTTATAGTCAAGGTAGATTATGTTGAGAGAGGCGCCTTTGACTACAACCAGAATCGGATAATCAGTGAGCAGAGACCTTAGGCTAGAGAGAGGGTGCTCCTAATTCAGAACCTACATCTAGTTAATCTGTGTTTAAAGTCTTGGGCTATTAAACGACATAAAAGAAAGTAGAAACCAATGAAATAGTACACAGAATAAGGAAACGAAATACATGCTATCGGATGAATGGATTACATGGCTTCCGCTTACCAGGTACACAAACTTGTTGTGATTATAATGTGATTGGCATGATTACGACAACAAATGACTAATGTATGTATGAGAATAATTGTAAGTGATGTAAATGCCATGTTATATGTGTATATGCATACAAGAGTTTTATAATTATATGTACCACTAACCTTTTAGTAGTTTAGCATATGGATTTTCTGCACGCAGTTGGAGGCACTAGGTAGCAGAGTTGACGAAAAGATAAGATGAGCCTGTCAAAAAGTCCGAGTCTAATTATGCATTTTTATTTATATTCATTCATTTGGATAGCAAGACATTTATTAAATTAGTTTTATTTAATTAGATTTTTTTTATGTAAGGATGTTATATGTGGGTAGGTTTTAGCCCAGAAATCCGATAACCTATTATTTTAATAGTCGATTAAACTGGTATTCAGTTTTATGACTCAGATATATGACATGATATGCATGTTTATTATGCTTAAGTAAAATAAGATAATAAAAAAAAAAGTTTTAATTTGGACTTAAAATAATAAGGTTTAACAGGACTGTCACGATCCAGACCAGGAACTGCGACCGGTGCTAGGAAATGAGTAGGGTTAAGGCCACCAAAATCCGTAGCAAGCCTAAATATAAATATACCTTGTATCTCAAACATGCATTAATATAATATCAACCCATTATCCCATCATCTCATCAATATCATAATCCATCATATAATCTAACATTCTCGTATAAGATAATGTGGAGATCTAGAATATTTAATACAAAAAGGAGAAATAATTTAAAAATATTACATCAAGCTCTCGTAGAGTAAAAAAGATACGGGGCAGTCCAAAAAAATCTTAAAAGGATATATACTTCCTGAGAAAAATGAATGAGAAGAGTCAACCTCCACTGAGCGAATCAATATCATATAACTTTATAACACATAGTCACATAATATTATACTAATACTATACATACATGCAATGAGTTCATGCATCATGTGAAATCAATCATCAAACAATTGGGTGAGTAACTCAGGTAGAATCCTAAACCTCAATTCTACTATCCAATGGCTCTCTTAATTCCAAAGGACTGGCGCCCTGAGAGCAAACTCGATCAGGCTCCTTCTCTCCAGTCGTTCACTTGTCAAAATGGTCCCGGTTCCTTGAGAGACAAACTCAACCAGGGTTATCACCCTCAGCATGCATATACATATCATATCATAATATATTTCATTCCCTGAGAGGCGAACTCGACTAGGGTATCTTATCAATCCATCCATAATCATAAATCATTATCGATGTACACACGGTCCTAATGTAACCCATCAGGTAGTACGTTATGCTATAGTTCTAATCCTAACAATCACATCACAATATCATATCACAGTCTCAGCCAATCACATCTCTAGCAAATCACATTCAAGCATATCATACTATATGTATATTAATATTCATAATAATCATAATATAATAATAATATATTATTTAATATTAGTTAGCATGCTAGAGAAAATATAGGGGAGAGGAGTAGCATGTTATAAAATAATATGATATTAACTCATAGATCTATAGATTTTCTCATTTGACTGATTTCACGACTCTAAAGCAGCTGGTGGGACCTCTAGAGAATCTATAAAATATCAAGAATAAATCCTAAGCCTAAACTCTTTTAAGATTTTTCTGTAGAAATCTTTATTCAAACTTTTAATGTAATTTCTACTGAAAATTTGGCAGTACCTCCTTTAAAAACTAGACAATCCCCCCGCTTACGGGTTATAATTCTATAAAATATATCATCATCTCAACACAATCAATTACAATATGGATCTCCAATTTATTATATACTCAATCAACATATATAATCAATTCAATAATCCATAATTTGTCCATAATTCAACTTCACTAATAACCACCTCATAATTCTATTATAATGTCTAAATATATTCTCCAATAATTCTCATAATCATGCAATCCATCAAATTACTCAATAAAATAAATTTATCACATTAATTAAATAATATACTTAAATTTTACAAATAAAATCATCTCATTATCTAAAAATGGCAAAAAGGAGT
>CATIWF010163065.1:0-29200 GCA_949630135.1 Balakata baccata
CATCCATTTCATGCTACTTTTGAAGTTTGAACAACTTAGGACCAATCCATTGTTATTCAAGTACTTCTTGTATGCAAATTGTTCATAACACTTGCATCTCAAGCATTAAGGGAAGGAAAATAGATATTCCGAGACTTTGGCTACCCTTTGGATTTGAGAACCATTCTCAGTTTTATGCCAGTCAAGGAAGCTTAGGTTAGTTAAAATGTATGACTCATGATTACACTTTGATTCACATTGAATAATATGATTCCAACAACTTAGATGTAAAGATCGAGATTGTAGAAGTGTGTACATGAATGAATGCATGATAGTAGGTCTTTAATAAAACGCATTATGGCTCCCACTATTTTATTGGGAAACCATGGCCCTCACTATGGATCCAGGAGAACTTATATGCAAGTCCTCCTAGTGGGTCAATATCCAATTTGTTAATAATGACCTTGAGGCAACTCAACAAACCATCCTTAATTTAATTTGTAGGTATCTGATCCATACCAATTGCATATCCATACAACTATCGAATCATGTACTATCAACTAATTGATGTGTGCACACATATTGGGCTATCAAATCTTGATATGTGCACATCTCATGTACACCTACCCATCCAATACTCATTGACATTGGCTCAAATCCAACAAATCCATGATATTGGTTAAGTCTAACCCATTAATCATGAAATCAAATTTCAATGGTTCAAACATATTCTTATAGAGTCAGCTTGAGGCAACTCAACAACTCTAACTCTAGACGAACTCTGGTGTTCCCTACATTAATGGAAGGCGTAAGACATATTTATTTATTTAGTGAGGAATTTTGTTAATTTAGTCTCATCATGTTATTATTGCATGCTTTTATATATCATACATTCATCACATTGATATATAAAGATAGTTACATTAACTATATGGCATGATTATAGACATACTAAAGTCAATCTCTTGAGTCGAAGAGAGATTGACTAGGTCTTACCTAGGTATATGCATGAATTACAACCCAAAAACAGAAATCAAATTCCTACTTCTAAGTCTTCTTGTTTATAGCACTATCTCCTTTGCATCTCCATTATATCTTAATCCTGCTTAATCTAATTACATATTTTAAAAATAGAAAACCTCAATTTACATTTGAGGGGAGTAAGATGAGAAAAGAAACACATGCGAAAGAAGAGGTAGGCAAGGACATACAAGCCCTATTTACCATGTTCAATCACATTGGGCCTAAGTCCATAATTATCTATCATGCCTTTCCATACACCCCTAGCATGCATTCTCTAATGCATAAAATTAAAATAAGTAGTGATGATTTTGGTTTGCAAATTTGAAAGTCGATTCAATACTTGAACCGAAATTGCTTACTTTTGTTGTTTCAGTCGATTTAATTTTATATGTCATTTTAATGTAGAATTTATAATTAATTAAATTAAATTAAATTCCATATTTCTAGAATTAATTCAAAATTAATTCACCTTAAAATAAAATTATTATGGCGTCAAAATTAAATAATTTAATTTTAACATATATGTCACTTTCTAGTCATACTAGATATATCATTTGTTCAACTTAAATTAATCCAAAATTAATTTCCAAAAGTTTTCAAAATTTCCAGAACCTCAAATCATCGTTCTACGCATCTTTAGGTCAACTCAAGTGTACAAGCCAAAATCATCAAGACGATCGAACCAACACATACGACGCTCAAAATGACCCACTTACTATCTAAAATTAATTTAGAAATTTAAATTCGGAAAAATTGATTTTGGTATCCATCTAACATCAAAATAACATATTTTTAATTATATAAAAATTATTTCAAGGTGTTGGAAATGAAATATTCACATACAAAAAAAAAATCAAATAAAACAATCCCACCGGGTACCCTTAACAGACCCATTTCGGTGTTTGGTTAAAAATTATTTAAAATAATTTTTAATTAATTATTGGACACTTCCAGAGGTTTAAACACAATCTCAATATATCTAAATAATTTTTCTATAATCAAATTACAAGAAAAATAAGAACCCTAACAATTAATCCAAACAACATCACATGTTCATTAATAATTTTTCCATAATCAAATTACCATAAGTATGATGGTTTAGGTTTTCCATTTTTATCGTTTTATTATTGTCATCGATATTTTAAATAGAACTCAACATGTCAAGAATATAAATTCCATTGCACAAAGTACCAATACCATAAAGAATATTATTTAACATTATTGGGCAATCATTGCTATTAATTGTTAAATCAAATCCGCTTCTATTCAAACAAGAAATAGAAATTATATTCTTAGTCAATGCTGGAACATAAAAACAATTATTTAATTCTATTACAAGCCCACTTGGAGGGGTCAAAACATACATTCCTATAGCAAAGGCAACAACTCTTGTTCCATTTCCTGCACGTAGGTCTGACTCTCCTCTCTTGAGTTGTCTACTGTTCCTTAGGCTTGCATATCAGTACATATGTATGAGCCATAATCAGTATCTAATACTAAAATGTTATTACTAGAAACAGTGTGAATATCAATAACAAAAATACTTCAAGTAGATGGGGCATCAAATGCCTTTTTCTTCAAGGACTCCAAATACACCTAGTTCCTCTTCCAATGGCTACCCTTGCCAAAATGTAAGCAAGTCCCTTCTTTTGGCAGTCTCTTTGGCCTTTTTCTTGGCCACGCCTCCCGTAGCCTTTATGGACTTCTTATTTTTACTGTTCTTTTTCTTCTAACTAAAAGATTCCATCAGCATCATAGCCTAATCCTTCTTTTTAACAGAAGGTTCAACTATCTTGAGCATATTAATAAGCTCAAATATAGTGGATGTAATCTTATTCATCCTATAGTTAAGCACAAAATGTGCATAACTATCAGGCAAGCTACTGAGAATTAATTCTATGCTTAAATTATGGTCTATAACAAACCCCAACAGCCCCATCCTCTCAATATACCCATTCATCTTGTAATGCCTACAATTTAGGGCCTAGAATTTATGTGAAACATGAGGAGTATTATGGTAATTAAAAGTTTTATAGGTCAATTTTGGCTTGTTTTATGCTTTGGTGGACAAAGCCTAATCCCGCTCGAGAAAGACTGGATCGTGGTCGGGAAAGGTTTCTCGCTCGCAACACCCATTGTCCCGATCGAGACTCGCTTCTAGTCTGCATGATATAAATACATATTTTTGCACCCTACTCCTTACAAATTAGAAACCCAGCCAACACCTACACACCCTAGATACTCCAGAAACTCTGCCATTCATTCTCCGTTGATTCCCCTTCGATTTAACACCTAAAAACACAAATGGGATTTGCTTTATCAAGGATTTAATTAGGGTTTTTGGTGTTTTTCATCAAGAATAGAGTTATCAGCCAAACAGCCCTGGAATAGATTTTGTTCACCTCTGTTCTTGACTTTTAGAGGGGATTCAGTAAGTGTCTCATTCTCTAACACTCTTAGATTGGGTTTGGTTGATTATTGTCATTTAGTTAGGGTTTTTCCAATGTTTCAAAATGGTTCTTGCAAAACATAAGGTATAGAATGGTGTGTGACCTTTGATTCGTATGTCTGATGGGAACGAGGCAGAAGATGGAAACTAACATCAGAACATATGAGAGGCATTGAAAGTGAGGGTTTCGGCTCCATTGGTATAGGTTTGTATATACAATCATATTTATTCACTTTCTGGCTGCATGATTGCTAATGAATAGGTATTTAGAATGTTATGCCTCTAAAAAATTCCATGAATAATTTGAATGGTTTGGACAGAATGGTGTGACTTAATGGCATGGATTATTCATGATATTTCATGTTAAATTGGTATTCAATGAGTTTAATGGATTATGCAATGTTTGAAATGACAATGTGGTTTGTTACTATGATCTATAGTGTTCTGGAAACTGATATTGTGCTTTGGAATCAAGGGATATGGGGCAGCATATGAAAATTGGAATTTTCCTTACTGATGTCGAGCCTTTCCCGATCGGGAAAGGGGAGTCCCGACAACCCTAGGCCACACAGCCTAGAGATGGGCATGGCCAGCAGCACCTATGCCGCAATGGCACACCGTAGCATGCTAAAGTGCAAATGCACTTATATGAAAAAGTAAAAATGTTGGTTTTGATGAAATTAAATATGTATGTTGTATCTATGATGATGTAAATGGTGAAGAAAATAATATCTGATATCTTATTGAAAATGATACACTATGTCTACATGTACATGATTATATATGGATCACGATACGACCTGATATGAAAATGATGATATGAATGTTATTATGTTGTTATGCGAGTATCATGGAAAAGTTGTTATAATAATGGTTTAATGTGATTGAAAAGGAAAAGATATAAATGCCCTTACTCGTACTAGGACTACTTATAGGATAGGTGGCATGCCATTAAGGGTGGTTACAGTACCATAGGATTTTTCATACCTTATTTATCGGGGCAAGGTGGCTTTGGCTCCAAGAGCTCCCTTGACCCATTATGCTAGCAATTATTTTACACAGCTATGAGTCAAGTTGGCTTCAGCTTCGAGAGTGCTCTTAACTCAGGTTCATATACAGATAGTTATGATAAGGTGAGTAGGGTGGCTTCAGCTTCGAGAGCGCCCCTATTTACAACTCATATTCGGTAGTCTAGTATAGATTAATTAGGCAAATTAAATGAATGAATAGGAAGGAGGTAAATGTATTTCTGTTCTTATGAATATAAAAATGGCTTCCGCTTACCAAGTACGCTACTACTGATGTGGCATGAAACGTTTTGGCATGATAATATGATGTAATTGATATATGAATTGTATGATATGTGGCATGGTAACATGATAATGATAAAAATGAATTGGTTTATAATATGTTGGAGTGATATGCATGACAGAATTTATATGATTATATTAGGCTTAGGTAGCTTAGCATGTGGGTTTCCTACATGCAAGTCCGGAGTCATAGGAAGAGTTGACAAGAAGTTGAGGTTAGAGCGGTCAGAATCAGAGTCAGCTCATACTTTATGCATTTTGGGATTTTGACCCTTTTGTTTTAAGATGGGATTATTGTATTAAGTTTTTCATAGATGTTTTATTTAGGTGAGTTTAGCCCTTAGTTACAGACTTTATGGTCATGGAGTTTTATATAAGCATGGACATATGTTTATTTATATGTTAAGCATATGAATGTTAATGCTTTACGTTTAAAATCAATAGTGTATATATGCGGTAGCACTCCCTCATGTGGCAGTTAAGTATGCTATATGGGAGGGTGTTACACATCTTTAGTACATGCTGCACTAGAGATGTCCCCTCAACCATCTTAGAGTGGAAGAGTTGCTTATAGATTTCAAACCTTTCGGATCTAGCTTGCTCATCAAAGAGCTCCCTAAGATGGTAGACTATGGTATTGGAATCTATAGCCTCGTGTTGTTTATGAAGCTTTGATGACATAGAGGCAAGCATAACATATCCTGCCAACTTACTATCATCTAGATGCTTCTTATATGCCTTCTGAACATCTTCAGAAGCATCAACGGTAGGGGGTCAGGAAGTGGCTCATCAAGGACATAGCCTATCTTTTCCGCCTTGAGAAATAATCTCGAGTTTCTAAGCCAGTCTAAGAAGTTTGGCCCTATTAATTTGTTTTCATCCAAGATTGATTACAAATTCATATTTGATGACATGGTTGTTAGAGAAGTGCAATAAAGGCAATCACCTTTAGCACTATATGTACACTTTTCATTGATATGAATAAAGGCATTTTCATTTATTAATGTTCATTTATAATATGAGTTGATTGGATCTTAAATTAATTAATGAAGTCCATGATATAAACATAGCATGAAGGAAATCAAGATGGGATCATGATAGTGAGATTCCTATCATGTGTAATTAAGTTTATATCTAAATCATCCCCAGCCATAGGACCAATGAGATGGGACATCGTTGATTCGATGATGTTCTGGGATTAATGAGAATGAATGATTTGACATCGTTAAATCATCCTATCATGCTATATTTATATCATGGACTTCATTACTTAATTTAAGATCCAATCAACTCATATTATAAATGAATATTAATAAATGAAAATGTCTTTATTCATATCAAAGAAAAGTGTACATATAGTTCAGGTAACTGCCTTTATTGCACTTCTCTAACAACCACGTCATCAAATATGAATTTGCGCTCTCTCTTGGATGAAAACAAATTGACAATGCCAAATTTCTTGGACTGGCTTACAAACTTGAGAATAGTTCTCAAGGTTGAAAAAACTGGATGTGACCTTGATGAGCCGCTTCCCAATCCCCCTACTGCTGATGGTCCTGAAGACGTTCAGAAGGCATACAAGAAGCATCTTGATGATAGTGAGTTGGCGGGCTATGTTATGCTTGCCTCTATGCCATTAGAGCTTCAAAAGCAACATGAGGCTATGGATGCAAATACCATAGTCTACCATCTTAGGGAGTTTTTTGATAAGCAAGCTAGATCCAAACAGTTCAAGATCTCCAAGCTGCTCTTCCACTCTAAGATGGTTGAGAAGACATTTCCCGTGCAGCATGCACTAAAGATGAAGGGGTATATTGAGAGGATGGGGCAGTTGGGATTTGTTATGGACCATGATTTAAGTATTAACTTAATTATCACCAATTTGCCTGATAGTTATGCACACCTTGTGCTTAACTACAGGATGAATTAGATTACATCCACTATTCTTGAGCTTGTTAGTATGCTCAAGATAGATGAACCTTTTGTTAAAAAGAAGGATAAGGCTATGATACTGATGGAATCTTTTAGTTAGAAGAAAAAGAACAGTAAAAATAAGAAGTCCACAAAGGCGCCAAAAAGACTGCTCCAAAAGGGACTTGCTTACATTCTAGCAAGGATGGCCATTGGAAGAGGAACTAGAAGGCATATTTGGAGTCCTTGAAGAAGAAGGCATCTGATGCCCCATCTACTTGAAGTATTTTTGTTATTGATATTCACAATGTTTCTAGTAATAACATTTTGGTATTAGATACTGGTTGTGGCTCACACATATGTACTGATATGCAAGGCCTAAGGAACAATAGACAACTCAAGAGAGGAGAGTCAGACCTATGTGTGGGAAATGGAGCAAGAGTTGCTACCTTAGATATAGGAATGTAGGTTTTGACCCTTCCAAGTTGGCTTGTAATATAATTAAATAATTGCTTTTATGTTCCAATATTAACAAAGAATATTATTTCTATTTCTAGTTTGAATAGAAGTGGATTTAATTTAACAATTAATGACAATCATTGTTCAATAATGTTAAATGATATTCTTCATGGTACTGGAACTTTGTGCAATGGAACTTACATTATTAACATATCTAGTTATATTTACAATATTGATGACAATAATAAAAGAATAAAAATGTATAAACCTAAACTATCATACTTGTGGCATTGTCGCCTTGGCCATATAAAAGAGGGGCGCATAACTAAATTACATAAAGATTGTAGTTTGGGGTCATTTGATTATGAATAATTTGACACTTGTGAATCTTGCTTATTAGGGAAGATGACAAAATCTCCTTTTAGTAGGAAGAGTGAACGTGCCACTGAGCTTTTGGACCTAATACATTCAGATGTATGTGGCCCAATGTCTATACATGCCAGAGGTGGTTATCCCTACTTCATTACCTTTATTGATGATTATTCACGATTTGGGTATATGTATCTTATGAGACATAAGTCTAATGCATTTGAAAAGTTTAAAGAATTCAAACATGAAGTAGGGAAACAACTTGACAAAAGTATGAAGACACTTAGATATGATCAAGGAGGTGAATACTTGAGCCAAGAGTTTCAGGTTTATCTTAGGGATAATAGGATTTTATCCCAGTGGACTCCCCTCTTTATGCCATAACACAATGGTGTGCCTAAAAGGAGCAACCAAACCTTATTGGACATGGTGAGGTCTATGGTGGGATACGCTTAACTACCTAAGTCTTTTTGGAGATATGCACTAGAGACTGCTGTTTACATTTTAAACAAAGTCCCTTCTAAAGTCAGTTGATGTAACGCCCACAATTTAGGGCCTAGAATTTATGCGGATTTTTTAGGGGTATTTTAGTAATTAAAATGGGTCAATTATGGCTTATTTTATGTTTTGGTGGGCATAACCAAATCCTGCTAGGGAAAGGTCATCTCGCAGTCAAGAAAAGGTTTCCCACTCGGGACATCCGTTTTCTGAATCGGGACTCGCTTCTAGTATGCACAATATAAATACATGTTTCTACACCATACTCTACACAAATCAGAAACCTAGTCGACTCCTGCACACCCTAGATATTCCGGAAACTGTCCCATTCACTCTCCATTGATTCCCCTATGAGTTAACACTTGAAAACACAATTGGGATTTTTTTTATCAAGGATTAATTAGGGTTTTTGGTGTTTTTCTCATCAAGAACACGAGACTTCTACCAAACAACCTCTAGAACTATATTATTCACCTCTATTCATGACTCCTAGATGTGATTCGGTATTAAACGATTGTGACCTTTGATTCGTATGTTTAATGCTAGGAAACAGGGTAGAGGATGGAAACAAACATCAGAACGTATGAGACGTTGATAGTGAGGGTTTCGACTCCATTATTATAGGCTTGTACATATAATCATGTTTATTCGCTTTCTGGCTGCATGATTGCTAGTGAATAAGTATATTGGATGTTTTGTATATGTTGAATGCCATGATTATCAATTTGAATGATCTAAACACACTAGTATGAATTAATGGCATGGATTATTCATGATATTTTAATGTTTAAATAGGTATTCGATGAGTTAATTGGATTATGGTATGTTCACAATGACAAATGGTCTGTTTCTATGGTCATAGAGTTTCTAGAAACTTGTGTTGTGCATTAGAATCAAGAGATTTGGGGTAGCATGTAAAAACAGAGTTTCACATTACTAATATTGGGCCTTTCCCAATTAGGAAAGGGGAGTCCCGGTATGGACTCACACGACCCTAGGCCAGCTGTACTAACACTGAAATGTCACGCCGCCGTAGCATGCTAAGGTACAAACATGCTTGTATGAAAGGTTATGATGCCAGTTTTGATGATATGGAATACATATACCTAAGCTATTATGATGTAATATAGAAAAAATATGGATTTTTTGTTTATGGCATGACGTACTTTGTACTATGGCATGACATAGATATATGGTCATGATGATACATGGAAATGATGATATGAATGTTAATATATTGAAATGTGATATGTTGTCATGTGAAATCATGGAATATGGCTCATACACTTATTAAAGGAAAAAGACTAAAATACATTTACTCGTACTATGACTGACTATAAGATAGATAGCATGCCATTAAGAGTGGTTACGGTACCGTAGGTTTATCCGTGCGTTATTATTAGGCAAGGTGGCTTTTGCTCTGAGAGCGCCCTTGACCCGAATTGCTAGCAACTATTATTATTGATCTTGAGACAAGTTGGCTTCAGCTCTAAGAGCGGTCTTATCTCAGGCACAGATACAGACAGTTTTGATTACGTAGGTAGGGTGGCTTGAGCTTCGAGAGCGCCCCTATTCACAACCCGTATCCTGTAGTCTAGTATACAGTAACTGGGCAAAGTGAATGAATGAACAGGAAAGATGTAAATGTATTACTAGGAATGGCTTCCGCTTACTAGGTACGCTACAATGATTTGTAAAGAATTGATTGGTATGATGGCATGACTATAATTTTTATGAATTGAAAAATGAGATGAAGCGTTATATTATGACTTTCATGTAATGAAATGATATGAGTTGAATACGTATGATATGCATAATATAATTTATATGACTATATATACCACTAAGCTAGGATAGCTTAGTGTATGGGTTTCCTACACGTAGGTCCGAAGCCTTAGGAGGAGTTGACACAGAGAAGCCAAGCAAGTCAGAGCATCCAGAATCAGAGTCAGGTCATGATGCATTTTACCTTATTCATGCATTTCGGGATTTTAGACATTGTTTTAATATAGTTTATGGATTATCTACCTATGTAATCAAAGTTTATGGATTATGAACTTATGGTTTCAAGGTTTTGTAAGATTGTTTTATTTTGGGAATGTTTAGCCTAGTTAATGGATTTATTGATTTCAGATTATTTTAATAAGCATGAATGTATAATAATTACACATATGGTACATGTTCTTATGGATAAACAAATGAACGAGATCATGAGATAAAAACATATAATGCTAAAGGTTAAAAAGGGAACTATAGCTAAAGGTTCAGTATCATGTATGTGGTAGCACTCCCTCGTATAGTGGGCTAGTATACTATATGGGAGGGTGTTACATTCTGAGGCAGCTATGGTAGCGGTTTGGATAAAGAAGTTCCTCACAAAGCTAATAGTGGTTCCAAGCATTATTGATCCGATACAGCTATATTGTGACAACAATGGATAAATTGCGCAAGCAAAAGAACCACGAAAGAGTGCCCACAGATCAAAATATAGCTGATCCATTAACTAAGCCACTTTCCCAAAAGAAGTACAATTCACATGTACTCACCTATGGTATTAGATATAAAGTCGATTGGCTTTAGTTCAAGTAGGAGATTGATAGAGAAGTGCAATAAAGGTAATCACCTTTAGCACTATATGTACACTTTTCATTGATATGAATAAATGCATTTTCTTTTATTAACGTTCATTTATAATATGAGTTGATTAGATCTTAAATTAATTAATGAAGTCCATGATATAAACATGCAAGAAGGAAATTGTGATGGGATCATGATAGTGAGATTCCTATCATGTGTAATTATGTTTATATCTAAATCATCACTAGCCATAGGATCAATGAGATCAGACATCGTTGATGCGAATAGGCTAGCACTTGTTTTACTTCTTGATTAGATTAAGTAGTAGTTCTCATAAACTATAAGCATGGGATGTTTAGAGTTAACATGTCGATGCTTTGTAAGTAGTCAAGCACACTGGAGACCCGTTATGAAATTATTATACGGGTATTCTAAACATATGTCAATGATAATTTCATCATAACAATGATGTAAATATCCTTGGACTTGAGGTGCTCATAGTTATCTTCAATACTAATCCCGTACTTTGACTCCATTCCTTATTGCCTCTAGGAGAGGCTGCTCATAAGGTGGTGATTGGATACAATTGGAGGTATTCGAAGATAGTTGGGTAGCTAATAGAGGATTTTCACTGCTCCTATTAGAAGCAGAGTATATCCACAGCCACTTGTAGGGATCATTACTCGAAAAACTTTGGCCAAAGTAGGATTATCTCGAAGAAGGTCTTCAGAGACATGTCTTTATAAGTAATAAGTCTCAATGACAAGTACTAACATCATTTGGACTAGATGTGACATAGTCAATCTAGTGGAAGCTGACAATTAGACTATGCTCTGAACCGAGTGGGGTATAGTGAGGGTGAAAGGACAAATTGCATAGATATTGCCTATGGATAGGTTCGTAGTCAAACCACCAATTTTCCTATCAATTGGGGGTCATGATGTGTTGCTAGATACTGCTTATGACGTACTCAAGGTGAAGTCCTAATTTGGGTGGCCAATATAGCTGAGAACCTAATGGGTCACACTCATTAAAGGTGCAAAAAAGAAGTAAAATGGGCCATTGGATTGGATCCAAACGGAGAGAGAAAATTCTAATCCAGACAGTTTTCCACTCAGGAATGTTCCATTCCCGAGCGGGATGAAAGGCACGATCGGGAGATCCATCTCTTGATCAGAATTTTCTACTGGACCATAATTGCACTTGTTCCATATTGGGATATGGGATGTCACAATTGGGAATAACCCAACTTGGGCAATTCTTGACCGGGACAAGTGCGTCCCAATTGGGACCAATGTCAGAATAGGAAATCTAATCTGATTAAGATTCTTTGAGCGAGGGTTCTGCACCTTAATTGATGGGTTTTTGAGTATGCATCTCATGCATATATGCAATAGAAATTTAATACGACTTATGCCATCAAAACCAATTAACCTAACTAAGGTTAAAGATGATTACCTCTTATGTTCTTGATTTTGTTCCCTTCTTTTCACCCTGGCAGATTGTCATAAACCACAGCAATTCAAAGTTGAATCACCTCTAATGGTAATCCATGCAAAGGGGACGAACGAAACCTCAAAGGAATGGCTCGACACAAATCCTTTGTGCTAGTAATGGCAGAGTGTCAATTCTAGAGAGAGAGAATTATTTCTTATATAATTCTTATGTTGCAGCTTCCTTTTGGAGCTTTTAATGTTATATTTATAGTCCTACTAGTTATATTAGGGTTGGGACTTGTTTAGGACTCCCATTCCTAGTCAAAAACTTCCTAAAAAGAAGAGGGAAATTGGAATCAGCTTGCGTAGTAGATTCACCACTTGCAAGCGGTGTGCACCAGCACTAACACACAACCATGCAGGCCCGCACCAATCTGATGACCCCGTATGGGCCCGCGTGGTTATACGTCTGTCAATGAAACTCTTATGCAACGTCAATCCCATACGATTCAAAATATTTCTCTCATAAGTTTGGATCCCATCCAAGACCAAATTATATGTTCTTCACACCTTTAATGCGTGACCCATTAGGTTCCCAATTATGTTGCCGACCTAAATTAACTATTAATTTGGGCAAGTCATGAGTGGTATCTAGCTACACATCATGACTCCCAAACGATCGAAAAGTCAGTGGTTTGACTACGAACCTTTCCATAGACAAGACCATGCAATTCTTCCATTCACCATCTTATACTCCAATTGGTTCAGAGCATGAACTATATGTCAGCTCCCACTAGACTGACTATGTCACACCTAGCCCAAGTGATGTTAGATCTTGTTACCGAGACTTATTACTCAATGAGATATGTCATTGAAGACCATCTTCAAGATATTTCTACTCTAGCAAGAGATTCCCGAGTAATGATCCCGATAAGAAGCCGTGGGTTTACACTCCCTCTAATAGGAGTGGTGAATCCTTTGTTGGCTACCAATTACCTTCGAATACCTGAAGTTTTACCCAATCACCACTCTATGAGCGATCTCTGTAAGGTAACAAGGAATAGAGTCAAATCACAAAATTAGTATCCAATATATCTTTGAGTACCTCAAGTCTAAGGATACTTGCATCATTGCTATGATGAGACTATTGACATTTGATTAGATAATCTATATGATTGTCTCATGGCAGGTCATCCAATGTACTTGACTACTCTTGGCAAGTATCCACATGTTAACTATTAATATCTCATGCTCATAGACTCTCCGGATTAATAATGTGCTACTCTATCTAGATTAATAATGTGCTATTAATCAAATTAAGGAGTATAACATGTACTAGTCTATCCAGATTAATAATGTCTCATCTTATTAATCCTACGCCTAGAGATAATTTTGATACTAACATAATTACATATGATAGGAATCTCATTATTATGATCCCATCAAGATTTTCTTCATGCTATGTCATGTATCAAGGACTTCATTAATTGATTTAAGATCCCTATTAATTAATAAATGAAATGAACATTAATATAAATACCCATGCGGGAGACCTCTCCAAATCGCGAGATTACCTTTCCTGAGCAAGATTCGGTTCTGCCCACCTAAATATAAATTAAGCCAAAATTGTGGGCGTTACATACATATTCAACTCATATCATTCATCACATGAATGTCATAATATAACACTTCATCTCATTTTTCAATTCATAAAAATTATAGTTATGCCATCATACCAATCTTCTTACATATCATTGTAGCGTACCTAGTAAGCGAAAGCCATTCCTGCATTCATAAGAACAGTAATACATTTACTTCTTTCCTGTTCATTCATTTAATTTGCCCAATTACTCTATACTAGACTACCGAATACGAGTTATGAATAGGGCGCTCTCAGAGCTGAAGTCACCCTACGCACCTAATCATAATTGTCTGTATCTATGCCTAAGTCAAGTGCGTGTTTGGAGCTGAAGCCAACTTGACTCATAACTGTATATAAAAATTGCTAGAATAATGGGTAAAGGGCATTCTCGGAGCTAAAGCTACCTTGCTTGATAAATAATGCATGAAACATCCTACGGTACCGTAACCACCTTAATGGTGCACCATCTATCATATAGTCAGTACTAGTACAAGTAAGGGTGTTTTAGCCATTTCCACTTTATTCGCATGAATAATATCTCTTATTCATTAAATAGCATTTCCATGATATCGTATTATCAGTCATATCATCATAATCCATGTATTGTCTCAATCTCTCTTTAATTAATTGTTTTGTAAGGGTTCAAGTGTTAGCCTTAAAACACTTGGGTTATCTTGTAATTGGATAGTGTGAGCCAAATTATAAGGAATTGGTTGTTGTGTGAACCATTAAAATACAAGAAAAACTTGGGTTGAGTGTTAGCCTTAATTGAAAATACCTAATTGGAAGTGACCTAGTTAAAACTCCATTGTAATCTATGGATTAGATTAGTGAATACTCAATTATGATTGGGGAGATTAGTAGAGTTAGTTAACACCATCCGAACCTCGATAAAATTTAGTGTCCATCTCTTCTAACAAATATCTTTCTTGTGTGTGCAAAAAATTTTAATTTCCCACCAATTCATCCCTTCCCCCCTTCTTGGTGATTGTTTGGGCAACAATGACAACCATGATGATGATTATGATAGTAGTGGTGGTAGTCAGATATGAGACTAAGATTTGATGGATATGAGTGCTTGAAAAATTGATGTTAGACGACAAAGAAGACTTAGATCACAAATTCGAAGAAATCGGCATTGTAAGAGTTGATTGATTTTTTATATTTGTATATTATTATTTATTTCTATCACAATTTGTTTGTATATTTTTAATCACTAAAAAATTTTATAAATATTTATTATCTAAATTTTAACTTAATGCATAGCTAAATTCTAAATTCTTTATTATAAATTTAATTGATTCATTGCTATTAAATTTAATTTATGTTAATTAATTTATAAATTATTTGTCTTTATTTTTCTAAAAAAATAATTAGCTAAAACTTAATAAATAAAATTTACTAAGCATTGCATGCTTCCATTACAATTTGTTTGTATATTTTTAATTACTAAAAAATTTTATAAATTTTTATTCCCTAAATTTTAACTTAATGCATAACTAGATTCTAAATTCCTTATTATAAATTTAATTGAATCATTAACTAATAAATTTAATTTATGTTTATTAATTTATAAATTATTTTTCTTTATTTTTCTCAAAATATAATTAACCAAAACATAATAAATAAATTTAATTAATAAAAATTATAATATAATAAAATTAGAGAATCATTGTATGAATGTATGTGTGAAGAAGGAAGGTGTCAGTGGTGCGCCACTTCAGTGAGCAGTTCACCACTTCAAGTAACGCACGCAGTGGTGCGGCTTTAACTACCATAAAATTGTAAATAGTTTTAAAACTACCTGAATCCAAAATTACTACAAAAACTACCATAAAATGATAAATATTTTGCCTAACTACCACAAATTAAGAAATATCCGTTAGCCCAACATCACAAAAGAACATATCTCATAATCATATGAATAGTATTTTTGCACATGGGTATAGAAGTTCGAAGCTGATTCAAATGGTCCCATGAATGCATTGCTTGTACATCAATTGATTTATTGCAGTAACATACAGCAGAAGACACATCACATATAAAAATTCATTCTTCAATCATGAATCCCACTCGCCAAGCAACCTCTATCAGTCAAACACCCGCCCTTCTCACCATGCCCCATTCCAATTTCCTCTAAATTTCATTTCCATATATAATTTCATATTAATTATAACATAATGATCTAGAATCTAGTCTTTTTGTTTCCCCAAAATATTTGTCTGCAATAATTAACAATTACAACCCCTAATGAAAATGTTAGCTAAACTATACTAATATAGTTGGTTACAAACTTAAAAGAAACGGACTAAACAATAACAGATTATTTAAACATAATATTTGCAAAATAATTTGGTTTTAGATTAGCGGTCCTTTTCCCTTTTTGATGTGGTGCCTTATTAATTTTTCTTATATAGCGCGGAGCATTGGCATTATTAGTGTAACAGAAGAAGAAAAAACCAAATTAAGAATAATTCTCTTTCTTGAAAAAAGAGGTTTTTCAATTTTTTTTTTACCAAGAATTAAAAACTTGGCATTTTTCTCTTTTTGTGATCATGTAGCTAGCTAGTTATATTTGTGGGTCTACTTCTGTACTAAAGTAAAGAAATCACAGACGCTGCTCCAACTGGCTTTTCTATAGCTCCCTTCCACATTGCCTATACTTAAATCGAAAGCAAAAATCAAGAGAGAGAGAGAGAGATCTATTCTTGTTATTTTGGCAAAGGAGTTATGGCTTTATATACATATGTGAATCAAGCTTTGCATAGAGTGTCATATGTTATTGAGTTTTATTTTTTAGCCATTTTGTTCTACTTGACAGCCTAGCCGTCTTTCTTCGATGAATTCAGATAGAATTGCTAGCCAATTTGGATTAGCTTTAGAAGTGTTAGTAGCACCTTTAATGGTACAAATGTTGAGATTTTTAGTGGTGCTATGCTTAGCCATGTCAATAATGCTTTTCATTGAAAAGTTGTATATGGGCATTGTTATAGTTTTTGTAAAGTTGTTTAGGAGAAAACATTGCAAATGGTACAAATGGGAGAAGATGAAGGAAGATATTGAACTTGGAAATTCTTCTTATCCTATGGTTCTAGTTCAAATTCCAATGTACAATGAAAGGGAGGTAATTTCCTTATTTATTTATTTGTTTATTTATTCTAATTTATGACATTATTGAATGTATGGATTTATCTTTTATTTTTTATACTTAATTTAAATCCATGCAGGTTTATCAATTATCTATTGGAGCTGCATGTGGACTTTCATGGCCGTCCAACCGAATCATAATCCAAGTGCTAGACGACTCAACAGATCCAACCATTAAGGTTCCTTCAATTCACCCAATTGAACTCATTTATTTTTATTATTTATATGAATAATTTTATGAACTAGTTTAATCAAATCTTATTATATATTCACTTCACTCACATATATTGAAGGTAATTTTGCAGCTAATTTCATTGCTTCTGAAACTCATAGATTTTGGATTCAAAATCGTATTCTTGTGGATCCACCATTAGGACTTTCTAATTGGCTGTTTCAAGATGCCTGGGGGAGTGACTTACTTCCGTTAGTTTTTGTTTGTTTCCTACGAGCTTAGCTCATCTTTTGTTTTAGAAAAAGATAATAAATATTCAATTTTCATATTATATGGAATTAATAAATATGTTCATGGGCATGGGTAACTTCTCAGCCCGATCTACCTGCCTGCATTTTTTAGAGGGCTGGGAAAGAATTTTCCATGAAAGCCCAACCCAATCTGAACCTGCAAAAACCCTTCTTTTCTGTGCATTGTCTTGGACATATAGTCAAAAGCCGTGGGTAGCCAATGCTCAAAATGTTAGATTCAATCAATAAATTTTAGCTCATGTGTAAATTACATCAACGGTATTCTAATTATATAAATCGTAACAATTCAGTACCTTAAAAATTATTTATAATACAAAAGTATCTCAATTTTTATTTTATAACTAAATAGTATTTTCGTCTTAATTTAAATTTATCTGATGTGTATATTTTATATCACACTTCTTTTGGAGAGACTAAAAGGGTGTTTAAGATTGCTATTGAATATTTAAAAAAACAGATTTTGAATTTTTTTATTTAATTAACTGTTTTTAATTTTTTTATAAACTATTTTTTTTCAAATCTGCTTATATTTAAAAGCACTTATTTAATACTTCTACTTAAAATCAGTTTTCAAAACTCAAAAAAATAAAAAATATAATTTTTTCTTCAAAAAAAGCTTTTCCCAAACGCAATGCCAAACAAGCCCTAACAACCGAAAAAAAATAAAAATTGAAATATTTTTACGTTATAAATAATTTTTGAGATATTAAGTTGTTACAATTTACATAATTAAGGTATCATGTGTGTAATTCACCCCTCATTGGTTTGACTAGAACTATGGGGTTTCACCTTTAAATCTTATGTATAAAATCCCTTATGCTAAAAATAAGATTGTTATACTCTAGATCTCTGTTCATATAGCAATATTGACCAAGGGTCCAAACACATGCGACACCGGACTTTTTAAAAAAAAAAAAGATTAATGAATTAATGTCGTTATAGGTATAGTCATTAGTTATTGATACAAGTTAATTTTTTTAAAACTTTAGGTTAATTAGCAATCAAGTAAAGGTTCATTAGTTATACTGAGAGATGTTCATTTGTTATAAAAAAACTGTAGGATTATTATGAATAAAAAAGTTCATTAGTTTATTAATGTAGGTTTTTGTTGTAAAGTGTAGGTTTATTAGTAACGAAGTAAATGTTATTGATATATGTTTATTTTGTTTTAAATTATAGATTTATTAGCAATGAAATAAAATGTTCATTAGTTTATTAATGCATATTCATTTTATTTTAAACTATAGGTTTATTAGTAATGAAGTAAAATGTTGATTAGTTTATTAAGACAAATCCATTTGTTATAAAACATAGGTTCATTAGGAATGAAATAAAGTTTCAATACATACATATTCATTTTATTTTAAACTATAAATTCATTAGAAGTGAAATAAAGGTCACTCATTAGTTTATTGAAACATGTTCATTTGTTATAAACTGTAAGTTCATTAGGAATGAAGTAAAAAACTTTATTAGTTTATTAAAATACTAGTTTATTTGTTATAAACTGAAAGTTCATTAACAATAAAGTAAAAATTCATTATTTGGTGCATTTGAATAAAAAGCCACAATCCAGCTTTAGTAATTTAAATTCATTGATTTCTTTTCAAAGTAACTCAAAATGCGATAACAAATTGATATAAATTTCACCAAAAAATAATAAATCCAGATAAAGTTACTAGAAAAATACAAAAAAAGAAAAACAACAGCTTGTCGTTAACTGAATATTGAACAGAGAATAATGGAGAGATAATCAAGAATAATGGAGAGATAATCAAGAATAATAAACAAAAAATACATACAAATTGTGCAGAATAACTTGTAGTTAACTGTGTTAATTTTTCAAACTTAAAACAATAGCTTCTAGCAATTAAAACAATCCTCTTGCACATTTCAATAGATTATGATCCATAACACTATATGAATCGGAATCCATAATATAATTTGCTCCAAAAACATGTTATAGTGTCAATATTCCTGTGGAGTGATTAATAAGTGTAATTGGGTATTGTCATTTTTTTCCCCAAAGAGCATGGTGGAAATGGAATGCAAGAGATGGAGAAGCAAAGGCATAAACATAAAGTATGAAATTAGAGACAACAGAAATGGGTATAAAGCAGGAGCTCTTAAAGAGGGAATGAAACACAGCTACGTGAAACAATGTGATTATGTAGCCATTTTTGATGCTGATTTCCAGCCTGATTCTGATTACCTTTGCCGTACAATTCCTTTTCTTCTTCATAACTCTGATATTGCTCTTGTTCAAGCTCGCTGGATATTTGGTAATTCCTTAATTAATTTGTGTCTTTTTCCTTTTTTAATCACTTCCACAAAAATTGAACCTCAAGATTTATCTGGGTGTGGATTTGCAGTAAATGCAGATGAATGCTTAATGACAAGAATGCAAGAAATGTCATTAGATTACCATTTCACTGTGGAGCAGGAAGTGGGCTCTTCAACCTATGCTTTCTTCGGTTTCAATGGTAAAATTGTATATCTTTTTCTTTTTAGAAAAAATACATATTGAAAATCTGTAATATATTATTTATTCTTATGATTTTGTCTCAAATATTTCATTTAAATTAATTAAATCAAAAGTATATATAAAAAAATCATAATAATTAACTCACTCCATGATTTAACTTTCATATAAAATCAAACAAAATTTTAATGTGGCACTTAGCTGTAAGATCTACTTATTAATCGCACCTGATATCTCATTTTTAAATTAATTAAAAGTTGCAATTATACAAGTTTAATAATAAGGACTATGATGTATCAAATTCATGTGTCAGATCAGAACCTTAAAAGAAAATTGCAATTACGATGGATTTTGCCCTAACAAGTTACAAATCTATATATCCCTAACTTCAAAATCATAAATTGTAGTTTTCTGATAATGGGATTGGGGAGCGCACAACAAACTATAGCATAAGAATTTCATCTTTAATAAGAAAAAGATGGAGGGACCAAATTACAAAATTTGAAAATATTTTGGATCCAATTGCTAAAATATATTAGAGGCAAAATTGCAAAATAATTATTTTCCATCGAACATGACTGATTTTCCATATTTGCATTTGATATATGTAATGGAAATCAATTTTCCCATGAAATATGGAAAATGAAAATGCAGGCACTGCTGGTATATGGAGAATTTCCGCTCTCAATGAAGCAGGAGGATGGAAGGATAGAACCACAGTTGAGGATATGGACTTAGCTGTCAGGGCCAGCCTCAAGGGCTGGAAATTTCTTTATATTTCTGATCTTAAGGTATAAATATATACTTCTTATTTAATTTTAGCAAGTTCTGATTATTTATATTTCTGATCTTATAGTCGCTAATTATATAATGAGAGAATGGGTAGTAATTCTTGTATTTTTCTTTTAGGTGAAAAATGAATTACCGAGTACATTCAAGGCATACAGATACCAGCAACACAGATGGTCATGTGGCCCTGCAAATTTGTTTAAGAAAATGGCAATTGAAATAGTAAGAAACAAGGTAATGTCTAATTTAATCTGTGTCAGCCTTTAATTCCCATTAGAACTTTCGTTGAGCAAGATAATTAACTTTTGATTTGCACAATTACTGCAGAAAGTGTCACTATGGAAGAAGTTCTATGTGATGTACAGTTTCTTCTTCGTTCGAAAGATCATAGCTCACATTGTGACATTCCTATTTTACTGCATTGTCTTGCCTGCAACTGTTTTTGTTCCTCAAGTACAAGTTCCTAAATGGGGATCTGTTTACATTCCTTCAACAATCACTCTGCTAAATGCTGTTGGTACACCAAGGTCTCTCTTTCTTTCCTTTGATTTTTCTTCACGTGCTGCTATAAATTTTAGTATAAAATACTACGAATATAATTATATGATTTTGCAGATCATTACATTTACTGGTTTTCTGGGTTCTATTTGAGAATGTGATGTCTCTACACCGAACAAAGGCTACAATTATAGGATTGTTAGAGGCAGGGAGAGTCAATGAGTGGGTTGTTACTGAAAAACTTGGAGGTGCTCTAAAGACTAAATCATCTGCTAAAGCGCTAAGGAAATCTCGAATTTATGTGGGCGAAAGGTAAACTTGTCCTTTGTTTTGTCACAATTTTAATAATTTTCAACAAATGTTATTAAAACTAGACATTTTCTTCATATATTAAAAACAAATACAATAAAGTGGGACTAGCTCAATTGACAAATCAATCATATACTGTCATGTAAAAGGTGGGAGGTTTTGGGTTTAATACCCAACATCTACAAAATGTTAAAAAAAGACCAATAATATTGATGTTTTTTTTGCATTTATAATACAGAATCCATATGCTAGAGGTTGGAGTTGGAGCATATCTCTTCCTATGTGGATGCTATGATTTTGCAATGGGAAACAATAAATACTTCATATACTTGTTTTTGCAGTCTATTGCCTTCTTTGTTGCAGGAATTGGCTATGTTGGTACCTTTGTCCCCAATTCTTAGCTCTCGCTATACAACTTTTCTATATTGTTGTCATTCTTTAATATTGAACAAAATTATAGTTATATTTACAGCAATTATTTATATTATTTTTGCTTATTTAGTAGAAAAATTCAAAGAAGGAAGCTGTAATCTAGCAAGTGGAATTGTAGTATATGGGTTTTGGCCTAAAGTATATGTTGTTGTAGATACCTTAAATGTGTTGTTTGGAGATTTGTTTTGGAAAACTAAATTGCAATTAAAAAACTATAAAAGAATTTGGTTTGAGTTATACCCAGCCTCCTAAATATGTTTGTTTTCGTCATTTAGCTTCCTACAACGATTTTTTGTTCACGTAACTACTTGAACTCCTTTTTTGATTTATCTTGCCCCCTGTTCAATTCATAAAACGTGCATATATTTGATTTGATCAATGATGTCATGTCAGCTATCATGTCAACAATAAAGGGATGTATGTTCGGTTTTACAAATTGGACGGGTGGCAAAGTGGATAAAAAATAGAGTTTAGGGGGTTAAGTGGATTAAAAATCGTTGTAGGGGACTAAATAGTAAAAATGAACATCTTCAGGGGGTTGGATATGTCTTAAGCCAAAGAATTTTGCAATTTCATCCTCTGATTTTGAGTATTTGCATAATTCTCCCAATTCTACATTTTAATGCAAGATTATGGAAATCCATCATCTCTCAACTTAATTCCTTTCATTTAGTTATTCTTTATATAATTTGTAACTAAAATATCATTCAAGTTTATATCTGTTACAATATCACACTCGTTATCAGTTGTTATGGATTTTCCATATTCTATATTGACCGCATAACTCTACATGTAAGACAAAACTAGTCATCTTTTGTCAGATAGAAAATACTAAAAAGAAATGAGACCCTTCTACTAAAGCAAATTATTTATGGAGAATGGCCTAGAGGAAAACACGCTTCATACATGTGAGAAAGATCGAGCGATATAAAGAAGGAAAAGCTTAGAGAAGATAATGCTACTGCATGAGATTACAGAGAGATGTTGTTTGGTACTGTAATGGAAGCATCAATGGGGGATATAATGGAGTCACATAATATCTTTGTGGAACTGGGTGATGTACTTATCGATAGATCTAGTATGACACCTATAGTTTCTTTATTTGTGGAGTTGATAGGCAGATTGGAGAACACTTTTGAAAGAGATATGATGGTAAATCTATTGAGAAAAGGCATTAGCTATAAAGCCCTTAGCAACAGGATCAAAAATATGTGTAATGTCCAAGATGAAAAATTTATGGACATTGAGAGAGGACATTTTTTTGTCCAATTTATTGATGATATGAATTACCAGTGAGCACTTCTAGCTGGCCAATGGATATTGTGAACAATAGCTATTTGTTAGTGATGAGTTTTAAACATGTATCACATACATATTACGCAGCAGAAAATAAAATTTTTCAAAATCTGAATCAAAGGATCCTACTTGCGTCAGTTAAAACTAATTTAACCAAAGAAAATTCATAAATTATAGATTTTTCTTCAACTTCTCACCTTGTTGGCTTGTAGCAAACCACAACAATCAAATCTTGGATTGTCTCTAACAATATCCACACAAAAATGAGAGGATGAAATCACTAGGGAGATGACTTGAACATATCTCAAAGTGCTAGCAATGATGTATGTTCGTATGAGAGGAAAATTAAACTATTTAATTTTTTTGTTGTCTCCAAAAAAAATTTTTCCCAAAAGTTTTTTTTGTCTATTTTCTGTCTTTTTGAGTCTTTTAAATCCAAAAGAAAATTAGAAAACTAGATCAAAATTGAAAGGAGAAGAAAATGAAAAGTCATTAATAGTGATTTTGCCAATTGGCCAATTTATAAGGGAATTGGGGTGATGCTGCGTGCTGGTGCGCATAGCAGCCCGCTTGGACCTGTTGGGTAGGCCAGCTGCAAGCCCGCGTGGTCCTGCACGGGCCTGTCAACCTCCCCGATCGAGTTTTCTCCGCGATCTTATCGCGAACCGACTCAAAATAATTTTCTCATATTTTGGATCTCATCCAAAGCCATTTTATTCATTTTTTACATCTCCAAAGCTTGTGACTCATTAAGTTTCCGGTTATATTGGCCACTTAAATTATCAAGTAATTTAAGCAAATCATGAGCGCTATCTAGCAACACATCATGATTTCCAATTGACCGGAAAGTCAATGGTTTGACTACGAATCTTTCAATAGACAACAATATGTGCAATTTGTCCTTTCACCATCCTATATCCCACTCAGTTTAGAGCATGGACTATGTGTTAGCTCCTGCTAAATTAACTACGTCACATCTAGCCCAAGTGATGCTAGATCTTGTCCTTGGGACTCATTACTCTATTAGATATGTCACTGAACACTATCTTCAGGACTTTTCCACTATGGCTAGAGATTCCTGAGTAATTATCCCGACAAGAGGCCATGGGTATACTCTCCCTCTATTAGGAGTGGTGAATCCTCTGTTGGCTATCCAATTACCTTCGAATACCTCAAGCTATACCCAATCACCACCCTATGAGCGACCTTTATAAGGCAACAAAGAATGGAGTCAAAGCACAAAATCAGTATCCAAGACATTCTTGAGTATTTCAAGTCTAAGGATACTTGCCATATTGCTATGATGAGACTATCATTGATATTTGAATAGATAATCCAAATGATCGTCTCATAGCAGGTCATCCAATGTCCTTGACAACTCTTGGTAAGCATCCATATGTTAACTTTGAACATCTCATGTTCACAGCTTATGAGATCTACTGCTTGATCTAATCAAGGAGTATAACATGTGCTAGTCTATTTGAATCAACAATGTCCCATCTTATTGATCCTATGACTAGGGTTAATTTAGATATTCACATAATTACACATGATAAAAATCTCATTATCATGATCCCATCATGATTTCCTTCATGCTATGTTTCATATCATGGACTTTCATTAATCAGTTTAAGATCTATATCAATTCATATGCAAATGAATGCTAATATAATATGTGTACACTAAGTGCCTGAGGCAATTGCCTTTTGGGCATATCTCTAACATTGATAGCCCAATGTGTGTGCACACATCAATTAATTGATAGCATAAGGTTCGAAAGTTGCATGGATATGCAATTGGTACACATCAGATACCTACCAACTAAACTAAGGATGGTTTGTTGAGTTGCGTTAAGGTCATTTTTAGCAAATTGAACATCGAATTACTAGGAGGATTTACATATATGTCCTCTCGAATCCATAGTGAGGGCTATGGGTTCGCAATAAAATAGTGGGAGCCCTAATGCGTTATATTGAAACCCTAATATCATGTATTCATTCATGTACACACTTCTACAATCTCGATCATTACATCTAGGTTGTTAGAATCATATTATTCAATATGAATCAAAGCGTAATCATGAGTCATACATTTTGACTACCCTAAACTTCCTTGACTAGCATAAAACTAAGAATGGTTCTCAAATCCAAAGGGTTGCCAAAGTCTCAGAATAGCTATTTTCCTTCCCCTAATGCTTGAGATGCAAGTGTTATGAACAATTTTTATGCAAGAAGTACTTGAATAACAATGGATTGGTCCTAAGTTGTTCAAACTTCAAAAGCAGCATGAAATGGATGCAAAACCATTATATATCATCTTAGAGAGATGGCCAATGAGCAAGCTCACGCCGAGTGATATGAGATATCTAAATTGCTCTACAACTCCAAGATGATAAAAGGGAGATCTAAAATGTAACATGCATTATAAATAAAAAGAAAAAGTAGAAAGACATCTTAAAAGGTACTTCCATTATAGCAAGAGTTGCAAAATGGAAAAGGAATATTAAAGCTTATTTTGAGTTTTTCAAGAAACAGAAGAGAAGGCATATAGATGCGCATTCTACTTCAAGTAAATTTGATAAAGAGGATAATCTTTTTTCTTATAATAACACATGAATATTAGATATTGCATGTAGGTCTCACATATACTAGATATGCAAGACCAAAGAAACAATAGAAAGCTTAAGAAAGAAGAGTTAAAACTTGAGTTGTTGTATCCAAAGAACTTGAGTGCAATAACAACTTGCCGCCACATATTCCTTTTCGGCGATGGATAAGGCCACCGAAACTTGTTTCTTGCTATGCCAAGAAACTAAACATTCACCAACAAAGTGATAAGTTCCGGATGTGCTTTTTCTATCCAAAAGACTACCAACATAGTCAGCATTCGAAAACCAATGATATGGAATCATATATTACTAGGACACCATAAGCCTAAATGCATAG
Source organism: Balakata baccata (assembly GCA_949630135.1). NCBI lineage: Eukaryota > Viridiplantae > Streptophyta > Magnoliopsida > Malpighiales > Euphorbiaceae > Balakata > Balakata baccata. The sequence continues at coordinate 26,035 of CATIWF010163065.1, forward strand.
TGATACGTCCTGGGTCTGGAACGGGTTTGGCCAGGTGGCAAACGAAGTCTAAAGAGACTGGTAGCCCTTGTTTGATCCAAGATAAAGGAATAGAGTTTAGCCTCTACTATCAGCTTAAGCTTTTGGCAGAACGGTAAATGCTCTTTCTGGTTAAGCGTGTTGTGGCAGGGACAGTACTATGATGGGTCACCTCTTGAGAAGTACTTGGCTCAAGGTAGTTAAGCGGCCGATTAAGCGTTGTTGAGCAGGGTCGGTACCAAGATGGGTGATCATCTGGGAATACCTTGGCCTAGTCACATCATTTGGTATCAGAGTCTAAAGTTGGGTCCAGATCCCACTTCTGTGTGCCAGGTTTGAGGACGAACCTCCTTAAAGAGGGAGGGAATGATATGTCCCGGGTTAGGGGGGTATGGAACGGGTTCGGATAGGTAGCACACAAAGTCGAAAGAGACTGATAGCCCTTGTTTGATCTAAGATAAATGAATAGAGTTGCACCTCTGCTATCAGCTTAAGCTTTTGGCAGAACGGAAAGCGCTCTTTTCTGGTTAAGTGTATTGTGGCAGGGGCAGTACTATGATGGGTGACCTCTTGGGAAGTGCTTGGCTCAAGGCGGTTAAGCGGCCGATTAAACGTTATTGAGTAGGGTCAGTATCAAGATAGGTGACTATCTGGGAATACCTTGGCCCAGTCGCATCACATAATTTCATGAAGATATTTCAAAATCATTTTTAATACATTCAAATGTGATTCTTTAGGACATGATTGAAATCTAGTATATAAGCATACATTATACATAATGTCGGGTTTAGAGGTAGTTAATTAAAGAAGTGAACCGATCATACCTCTATAAAGTTTTTCATTAATAGCTTTACCCTTTTCATCTTTGTCTAATTTAGTTTATGTACCCATTGGAGTCTTAGCATTCTTGCATTCATCCATCCCAAATTTTTTGATCAATTCCTTAGTGTACTTGGATTGGTTGATGAAGATGCCATCCTTCTTTTGCTTAATTTGGAGTCCAAGGAAGAATTTGAGCTCATCCATCATGCTCATTTCAAATTCCATAGTCATACACTTAGCAAATTCTTAGCAAATATTCTCATTAGTAGATCCAAAGATAATCTCATCAACATAAATTTGAACAATAAGAGTATCATACTCATGCTTTTTAATAAAAAGAGTTGTATCAATATGCCCTTTTGAAAATCCATTATATATAAGAAATGCACTAAGTCTTTCATACCAAGCTCTAGGGGCTTGCTTTAATCCATATAAAGCCTTAGTGAGCTTATATAGACATGGTTTGGAAAAGCGTGATCTTCAAAACTAGAAGGTTGCTTAACATAGACTTCCTCCGATATAAAACTATTTAAAAAAGCACTTTTCACTTCCATTTGAAAAAGCTTGAAATTCATGTGGCATGCATAAGCTAATAAAATACGTATTACTTCTAGTCTTGCTACGGGGGCAAAGGTTTCATCATAATCGATACCTTCCGCTTGTTATAGCCTTTAGCAACCAACCTAGCATTGTTTCTTGTAATGTTACCATCCTCATCTAGTTTGTTTTCATAGACCCATTTACTACCAATAATTTGTTATCAGTGGTGTGTATGCCCTAGTGCATTCACTACTTTTTATATATTAATTATTATACCACAACGGACACATATATATTTCACATTCATAATAAATAAATATTCAAGTTCTTGATTATATTATGAATGCAGTAGTTAAATATACTATGAAATATACGACCCTTTGATTATCTACAAAGAATTTATTATCAAGTTGTTGATAATAATGAGATAAATATCTTTGGTAAAAGATAATCTTAAAAATGTTCATAACCGGTATAGGACAATGAATTGAGCATTCATTGAACCTTTAGGTAATCACATGGTTTATTTTGAGGAGAAATCTCATTCTCCATGATATAATGATATATAAATAAATCAGTGGGTTCTTAAAGAGTTAAGGGTACCGAATAGTGACGCCTGATAATAACTGCACAGATAGTGCTAGATGTCAATAGTTATTATCTTGGTCATAATATATGAGTCTTTTGTGACTCGAAGTCCTTTGACTTGAGGTGTCAAGACTGTCCTTTCATGGGTAGCTATGGAGATCCTCTTGCCTTGTACCGGGCTATCCAGGCTTAGTAATCCCGTCAATTATGAGGAAGCAATGTCTGACATTGATACTCTTAAATGGCAAGAAGTAATGCAAGCTGAGATAAATTACATGTACCAGAATCAAGTTTGGGAATTTGTAGAACCACCTAAAGGATCCGATAGGTTGTAAATGGGTTTACAAGCGTAAACTAGATTCTGAAGGGAATGTTGATACTTATAAAGCTAGGCTTGTAGCAAAAGGGTATTGTCAATGGGAAGGGATCGACTATAACGTGACATTCTCTCTCGTAGTCATGCTTAAAAGTATTAGAATATTCTTAGCTATTGCAGCACACTATGATTATGAGATATGGCAGATGGATGTTAAAACTGCTTTTCTCAACGGATTTCTTGAACAAGAAATTTATATGGAACAACCTAAAGGATTTGATTCTAAAGAAAGTTCTAGAGTGTGCAAGCTTAAGAGATCCATTTATGGTCTTAAGCAAGCTTCAAGGAGCTGTAACAAGCGTTTTGATGAAGCCATAAAGAGTTATGACTTTATTCAAAATCCAAATGAGGATTGTGTATACAAGAAAGTTAGTGGGAGCAAGATTGCTTTCTTCGTCTAGTATGTTGATGATATTCTAATCATAGGCAATGATATTGGTTTTCTAACTGACATAAAGGTCTGGTTATATCCACCTTCTCCATGAAAGACTTGGGAGAAGCAGCCTACATTCTTGGTATTAAGCTATATAGAGATAGAGCTAAGAGAATGTTAGGGCTGTCCCATGCCCTCTATTTGGAAAAGATCCTAAAAAGGTTTGGGATGGAAAATTCCAAAAGAGGATTAATACCTGTGAGACATGGAGTGCATCTTTCTAAAGAGATGAATCCAAAAACTCCTGAAGAAAGAGCACGAATGGCAGGCATACTGTATGCTTCAGCCATAGGTAGTCTAATGTATGCTATGTTGTGTACTAGACTAGACATAGCCTTTGCTGTTAGTTTGACTAACAGGTATCAGTCTGATCCAGGTGAAGGTCACTG